>OMKR01073630.1:0-21142 GCA_900302355.1 Cyttopsis rosea
CACCCATCCTGGCTGTCCTTCCTCCAGGGGCAGCCAGGAGCAGTGGGCACCGGGGCAGCCTTCACTTCGTGGGCGCCCAGGGACCAATTCCAGATGATGGATCCATGTCGTGGTCTGGTCAGGGACAGGACAGGAAAGTAGGGGTTTTTTGGGGGGTCCTTTTTTCTTTTTTTTTGGAGGAGACCCATGTGAGAACGGGGAGAACATGCAAACTCCACACAGAAAGTCCCCTGATCGGGAGATGACCCGCCGGAGCACGGTGCCAACAGAGCCACGAGGCGGGAATCGAACCCAGGACCGCATATTACAATTTAAATAACTTTATTATTATAATATATATATTATAATATTCAAATATATTATAAGTCTTTATCACCTCATTCCTATCTAAAAGTCTTAGACTTACGGTATAGACTCCTTGTATTACCTCTCGTGTTACACTCTGGACACCCAGCGACCTTTCCACTGCCACGGTGGTGGTTTTGTACCTGAATTCACACAGGTGGGCCACTCACGTACCAAGGCACAGCATCGAGCTCTGGACTCGGACCAACAGCTACAATTTCCTTTCAGCAATATTTCAACCAGTGAAGGGTCTCCCTGGTGTTTTGAGTGTGAGAACATAACAGTACCCAAAGTTAAAGGAGACAGAGACATTACCTGGCACGGGAGATAATTGGACAGGAATTAGGCAGAACAACCCTGTGTGAGCGCCTTGGCTGGCAGCGACAACCTGCAAGAAGAGCCAGGCTCGCCACGCTGTTTGTTTTGCCTGTTTCCCTACACAGAGAGAGCGAAATGAGTCGGAGAACCTCATGTGCACAAAGAAAAGAGCAAAGTTGAGCTCTGTATTCATTTCAACCCCATAACTTTTGACAGCACCACATGGAGGGTCGTGAGCTTTTAACGCAGCATCCATGATAACATAACGATTATACTTCATCAATGTGCCTGTCACCAACGTACTCTAACTGTCCACACCGTCACTCGCAGGACTATACACACTGGGGTGATGGTGCTCATTCCGGCGTAGCAACCCTTTCTTCATAGTCAGCCACTGGTGAATGTCCAACATCACCTTCCCCAAACAAAGCAGGCTGCTGAATGAGAATTTTTCGGAGTTAACAGACCAAAACGCGGACCCCTTGTGCCCACAGACATGGCCCAGCGCACCCCGCCAACAGAAGCCAATTTGGTACCATAACACTGTTAGTACAACTCACAAGGCCCCTGAAGCGTGGAGGCTCAAAGTTAATGAGTTGAATCTACGCTCCCTGCCACAAGGCATCGCTTCCTGTAGCCCGAGACGTGTCTCAGAGGGGACGGGGTCTTAGGGCTACGCTTGCGTGCGTGACTAACAGCAACACCAATGTATGGTGAAGTCTGATGAAAAATGGAAAAATACTCCAGTACTCATGTGGATTACTAAGTAAGCCTGTAATTATAGGGCTTTGTCACATTAAACTAATGCAGATTGACCTTTACACGCCTTCATCAGGGGGCGTCACAGGGTGAGGTCTATTGTCCAAATGGGAGGAAATGTACCAGTAGTGCACCCTTTACCCTTAAATTGTTCACGGCAAATGATGAGATCTTTACTAACTTACTCGTGATACTACAATTGCATTGTGGTACCACTGGCAACCGTGGTCCAGAGGAAATTATTGCACAATCAATGTCTTGGCGCTTTAAAGTAATTTTTCGTATTGGAGGGTTTTTTTTTTCTTCTTTTGCTTGTGGTTAAAACTCCATGGAAAATATTGTGCATGTGCTTGTATGGGGAGGGTAAAAGGAGGTGCTACTCAACTTACATATGTTAAAGACAGCCAAAGTTCCACACTATTTACAACTAAACATACCTTGTTAGATTAATGCGGTTTATGTGTGGGTTGCACAGGCCACGTGCTGCACGGCCCTGTACGGTGGTAAATCTGCGATAGTTCTAAGACGAGGCTTTGAGACGATGTTTTTCTGACCCCAGCCGCCTGCCTCCCACATCCCCAGAAATAATACACTGCTTTCATTTACCCCCCCCTCCCCCGGTATAATCCATTTGGGTTTACATTTTTCTGACAGGGGAAAAAATGTGTTCTTGATTTTCTGCACACATTTTGTTTAAGTGTAAAAACACAACACTGTTTCGCGGTGCCTGCTATTTTCGCGTGCTGGGCTCCTTTCTCCCGCGGACGCCACATCGTAGGGTCCCGTAAGTCATCGCGGCACCGTTATTATGAGCCGAACTATGCCAAGAATGCAGAGAGATGTGCTGGGGTACGCTCAGCTGTTTGTCTTGGTAGTGGTCTGAGGCTGCTGAACAGTGGCGCTTTGGTTCTGGAAGCACACCGAGCTTCTGGGTTGATGAAATCTCCCAGAGGGAGCAGCGTCTGAGGCCCTGAATTCATTACACACGTCCCCAGACTCCATAGTCAACCCTCGTGATCAGGAGTCGTGTCTTGAACTCCCGCGGAGAGAAATACCGCAAAGAAGCCTTCTCCCGTCGCCTGGTTTTTAGTGGAGAGCTACTCAAGAAATAGATAAATGATGTGGGTGAGCGCCACTGTCTAACAGAAGGGAATTTGGAGTGTTCCTCTTCAGAAGCTTAGTGCTTGTCTGATGACTCTTTAGGTTTGGCCTAATATATCATTTGCTTGTGAAGAGGAAATGTTATGTTTGGCAGTAGATGTGTCATAATTAGGTATGATTAAATATGCCATACACACAGATAACCTGATGAACACGTTTTCTACCACAAAAAGTGCCTGGCTTTCTTCTCTAATGCCCAAAAGGCCATTGTCAATCTCAAAGAGCACATTATTGATACCTTCTATTTAACTTTATTTGACTCACCAACACTTATATATAATTAAATATTTAAATATATATATTTTCACGTCATTATTAGGGTTGGGTATATTCAGTACCATCACAGTACTGAATGAACTGCCTCAATACTGTGAAGTCTTGAAAAGATTTGAGGCCTTCGATGCCGCATTGCCATACCCAAGTAGTCCATCTCTTCAGTGTTAGTGAGCCAAAAATAAGCCAAAAAGCCAAAAATGTCTTTTAATTTGCCTTTTTGTTTAAAAATTTCTTTTGGTTAAAATGTATTTTAAAAAATCGAGGCAGTCATTTTTATGTCAAAGATATGACTGTTGACTTCCATTTCCAGTGCAAACAAAGGACGAATGGTATGGAATAAAAGGCTGTTTAGGAACTGGTATCAGATATCACAGTGTCAATACTGTATCATTACTAGGATCACGATACCCAGCCCTTGTCATAGTAGCCCCTGTCATCTGTTGTACAAATTTAATGGAAAAGGGGAAAGCAGAGACAATGAGGCCATGTGAAGGTCAGTTGTCAGAGGAGAGGCGGAGGATCAGAGTATCATCCCAAACGGAGCACAGCACGGTACGGTACCAGAACCCAGCACGGCACTATGAGCCAACGGGGACTAACAAGGCAAATTCCAGGCGGCTCATTTGAGACAAGTGAAACAACAGCATAAGCCTCAGCACTTCCTCGGCCTGGAGGAGCGCGATCTGAGAAGACACCTAATCCCTGACCCTCCAATCCAAGGGCCACGGCGTACTAAATGGTGTATAGAAGTGGTGGCCAACCTCCGGCCCGAGGATAATGAAGAAATTAGGATTTATTAAAAATACATTGCTAAAAAAAAAAAATATTTTTTTTCTTTCTAAAATTAAGCCTTTCTTTATGGTTTTGTACCAGAAAATTCAGTTTAAATCAGTACAATCTTGAAAATGAAAGTGTGAAGAAAGTATTTTACAAAGTTTGCCTTCAACATAATATGTCGGTAACCATATTAGTAACTTGTAAACATAAAGTACCTATACAATACGGTAAATCCTTGGTCAAATCGAATAACAGGAAACTATTTCAGTCGACATAGACCATCAACCATAGTTCCAGAAACCTACAGTAATACACATCATGGACAGTAATACTGTACACAAACCGTATTTCAGCAAGAGGTGACATTCTATTTTCTCTTCATTATTATTGTTGCTGGATCACATGGATTGAATGACAAACTAGCATGTAGGCCATTTGACATACTCGCTTTATACTGCAATAACCTTTCTCATTTTCTCATCTCTCTGTTTATTTTCCCATGCATAATGTTGTACATGACCGTCTACTGCACCATAAGCTGTACCTACATCACCGAATGATGGAAAAGGGCCTTTTTGATTGGATTATAAACGTGGTTCTAAATCTTATTGTACTGTAAATACAAACGGATTCACTGGAGGTTTATATTTAAAGCCTGGCAGTGCAAACAGTCTGTACTCAGGGCTTCTCAGTCCATGTGCCTCTCAAAGCCCATACTGAGCACAGTTCAGGGAGGTCAACGGTAACAAAGTATATTTGATCCTCCCTCGCACTAAAGCGGAAAGGCTACGTGGAATTTGCAGTCGACAGTACAGTGGCTGGGTGCACCGAAGGCAGGGGAGTGCGATGTGCGATTCCTTCCAAAGGACGCACGTCTTTCGCTCTTGGCAGTCATCACGCGGCACGGTGGGGTGTCAACCTCTGAGGGAAGTTTAGCAAATCCGTGGCTTAAACCAACAGACGTGCTGCTGATGTCTGACTATGTTTTTGACAAGAACTTTCAGCCTCCTGTAGCCAACGTGCTGCAACACATTCTGAGTACATTCTGAAAACCGCCGCAGTAGCACCGGTCGCTGAACTTTTTGGTTTATCCTGATCAATGTATAAAGCCTGTGTACCGAGTCTTTTATTGAAGATTCAGACAATGGCACTATTCTATGAGTATTTTAACATGAATCCTTGGGCCAACTATGCTTAAACAGTTTGCACTCTGTAATGTATGGTCTATTAATAACAATGTCATATGTTGTGTCATGAATAGTAAGTCTTTAAGATTTACTGATTTTCTTTATATTGCACTAAGATAACAGATTTACAAAGAGTGATGATAATGAGTGTTGGGCGTTATGACAGCATTAACTCACTCAGACACACAGTTATACACACACACAGAGCCTCACTGGTCATCTGCCAACATCCATCAGAGGCAGAGTACTGCCATTAGGAATTAATACCGCCATAGCGGTGTGAGTCACAGCGTAAGCAAAAACTCTTCTGGGAAAAGTGCCGTCTACCAGCCTCTATATTCCCAAGCCGCAAGCCTCCCTGAGTTACATAACAGCCTGTTGCGTTGGCCCGTGCCTTCACTTGTCGTCTGTCGATGCTGACAGGACGTGGTGAGGAAGCAACTGCGGGACTGATGGATTGATGGCTCTGTCTGAGTATTTCTAGGTTTTGGCTTTGGAAAATGTGGTCTGTGTTGTTGATAGCACAGGACCTGCTGTCCACGACTGAGACAGGGACCCAGGGACAAGGGACCCAGAATAGCATAAAAGGAAGAGGAGTCCTCCTCTGACTGAAATAGCTCACTGTGAAAATACACATTTGCAACAATTGAAAAAGGAAACAAAACATATTGTGGCTGATATTCAACTTTTATGGTATTTTTGGCATTCGTCAATTGAGCATAATGCAAGATTAGGCGACTTTTATTAGTTTGATTAGTTTTTTGTCTGAGCCTCAGATTAAATAGTTACTTTCTCAAGTTGAAAGAAATTCCAAAAGGATTTAACAAATATTGAATTCAAACCTACAGTACAGTGACCAAACAAGCAACAGTGGAATCGATCTTAGTAACATTTTTCATTATTGGTAAAAATTAAAGTGCAGAGTGATTCAGGTTTCCCTGAGTGGATATCTTGTCCCATAGCAGTCCTCAAAACCAGGCAGAAAAACCGTGTTTCTCCTTTACAATCCAGATGCTGTCAATCACCTTGCCATACTGGAAGACACAGAAAAGATGATTTTGTTACTCAAACCATATGTACAGTATATTCACCTTTGACCTGCAGAAATGATTCATAATTTAGTAGTATGAATCAGAGTGTGCTAAGATATGCCAGCCAGTGACGTGATTTTGGAATTTATTGGTTAAATAATTTGACAAATAAATGTATGGATATGAAACCGACTTCACTTGTAACAAGGCTTTTTTGCTGAGGCTACGGCCTCTCATCTGCAGTGCAGCTTCATGCTGTGGAAGTGTGAAGCTGCTGATTTGAAGCTGAATGTCTTGTATGTTTGACACTGGATGATGGAACGGCACAGGCCTCCTATGAGAGCTTGACACAATCAGGATATCTGGACTTCACAGGCTGGTTAAAACCATAATTAGGCCTTTTTGTTTTATTTTGTCTTTGCATGAATGTCAACCAACACGGTTTAGATTTCATCCATTTTTATTGTCCAAAAGCGGAATCGTAATTTTGTAATGGCACCATATTTGGAACACCACAGCTCTTTAAGTTCTCGCAGTGGGAAAAACGGCGGGCATTTCTCCCTCCTCTGTGCTCACCTGGTCGTCGGAGACCTGCTCCAGATACAGATGGGTGGAGTTGACCACTCGCATGCGGGTGTAGCCGTAGTCGGTGCTGCGGAAGGCGCTCCAGTCTTTGGGGTTTGGATTGAACTGGTCGGTCTTCTCCCTGCAGCCCTGCAGCGGATTTAAACACACTCCTCGGTCAGAAGTGCATCCTCCTCGTCCTCCTGTTAGTGGTGAGCCGCACGCCTGTCTCGGGCGCCTACTACCGGCCCTGCGCGACACCAGCAGCTCTGGTCGTGCACTCGGTGTGGGCCCGACCGCAGCGCAATATGCAGATGACTAAACCATTTGTGGTGAGATGATGAAACGTGCCCTGCGCTGCCGGCTCACAAAACACACGACCAGCAGAACAGCTGGTGCTGCGCTCACAGAGCCGGCTTGCGGCTGCCGAGGGAGGATCGTGTGTAGTACGCTGCGTTGTTTTGGATTGATGTAAAGCAGGGGTGTCAAAGTACAGGCCCGGGGGCCACATCCGGCCCAGAAGACGATTTGATGTGGCCTCCATGTTTATATTGGTAAATCTGGCACGCACATTCATTTTTAAATGACAATGCTTAAATAGTACACAAGATTTTACTTAATGTTTTCAGAATATGTAACAGAATAAATAGAATATAAGATATTTGTTATGACTACGTGGCTATAAGCCAATTCACTAATGAGGTATAAAAATAAAACACGGGACAGTTAATTTTTCCCTGTTTCCCCCCCCTGGCCAGTGGGCCCCAGGTGAGTAAAATTTGAGACCCCTTGATGTAAAGGTTAATTTATCTGCCTAACTAGAAACCTAAAATGTACAACAATCTTGATGTAATGACATTGTACTTACGGCAGAACCTGTGATAATGTGTACTGGGGCTTTGGGGTTCGTATAAGGGTGATCAATGCTACCGTTGTGCACCTACGAACAAAAAAGAAAACAGAAGCTTCATTGGATTGGATCTAAAACTTAGTAGGAAAGACATGTAATAACCAAGTTATTAATGAATGGATGAACTAACCTTGTCACCATAGACAGGCCACAGCCTCTCGTAAGTGTGTTCGTGTGCCCACAGCTCCAAGTCCACTCCTGGGAAAGGTACAGTAGCAGACGTGGAATATTTTGACAGTGCATGTCAAAACACGGGCCGAGAAAGAAACATAAATTGTTGCGTAATCTATTAAATCGCAATTCTCCGCACATCTGCTGGGCATTTAATTTTTTCAGATATATCAGCTACTGATGAGCGCTCGGGATGAGACTTTTAGCACTGGATGAACTATTCAGTGTGGTAACAAACAAAGGTCTGCAGAAATGAATACAGGAAAAACATTTGGATAAGGGCTGTTGGGAGAGCGGCCAGACAGTCTGCTTTTGTAATGAAGGATGTGTGTTTGGACGGCGCTCGCTTCTTGCAAGTGTCGGGACATTGGTGTGTCTGAGCGTGCAAATTTGTGAGCTTAAACACCAATGAAGGAGCCCGCAAATGGTGTGCGAGCTTGTCACGTAGTAGAGACGTCATACCGTAGAGATAGAATAGATCCTCCAGACCGGGAGCCGGTGGTTTGGTGTCGTTCCGTCCCAGACGGACCTGACATAGAACAGAGAGGGACGGTGAGAGCTGCCATTAAATGCTACCTGCTGGAAAGCCGCGGTGCCCCTGCCAGCATCACTTAACAGCCCGCGCTAGGCTGAGCGAGCGATAGCTTAAAATGGAAACTATTTGCTCCAAATTACAGTTATTATTATTACGGCGAGCCTGGATCAACGTCTACGATTACGGTTCGCAATGCAGACCGGCCAATTTGCCATAGGCATGACACTTCCACTAGCAGGGACAATTAAAGTGTTGAGTAAAACGGCACTAACAAATCCTGCTAATGACTTTACGTAATGCAGTAAAGCCCTTAAAAATTCAGACATTCTGTTCTGAGCATATCCGGCAGAACACAACATAATACCACATGGGTGCTTTTTGTTTGTGAGAGTGAGAAATGGAAATTAGCAACAATGGAAATTAGCAATTAGCAACAGACCCAAAGCTCCTCTCTAACACACAGGCAGTATTAATGTCTAAATGCTCCCATAATTAAGACGATCAACTTCCATACGGTGAAAGCTATGTTATATATTAGCTGTTAATGTGGTGACATTTTGACGAGCGCATTCCAAGATTACTGCGTAGTCTAATCTGTGTCGATAACTTCGACTCCTGTAAACACGTAAGCGGTATTTACTGACGCTGCTATTTTTGTGCCGGACGTACGACAGACTGGAAGTTGGTGCAGTCATCCTGGTCATCGTCAGAGCAGTACATGGGCCTGTGTCCCATCGTGATGATCCATGGACGCACCGCCCGGTTCTCCGGTTTGTTGGCTTCCTAGGAACAAAAAGTGACACGAATGTAAACGAGTGGAAGACAGAAAAAGAAAGGAAAAGGTAACTTCTGAGGACGCAAAGGGGGTGAAAAGACGTGGCCTGGATTCAGACAGACAGACAGACAGATAGACAGATAGATAGATAGATAGATAGATAGATAGATAAATTGATTGATTGATTGATTTAACTGGTGTGGTCACCAACCTTCAGGTCCTTCTTCAGCCACTTGTACTGCTCGAAGATCAGCTCCTGGCCAAAGTCCAGGTAGAAGTAGACCTCGGTGGAGAGGGAGATGATGTGGGCAGAGCCGATGTTCCAGCTGAGAACACACACGTCGTTAAAAACGATGCACAGCTATTTGACTAGCTATTCACAAGAGCAGGTATGCGCTAAGTCAACGGAGGCAAGCACAGACTCATGTTTGTCCTTTCTGAGGCTGTGAAAAAGGGCAACTCAAACTACTGTGGGTTAAATGGCTATGGACAAGTGAATTTGCTTGGGAGACAGAAGCAGCTCAAGGTTTCAAGCAGGTTTCACACATTACACTAACTCACATCCATCTCTAGTCACTTGGTCAGACAAGTGAGGATATGAGACACCAGGGAGATCTGTAATGGTCGCAGACTGTGTGCATGTATTACAGGCTATTTCATTTTCTTAAATTGATGTCATGGGATTAAAAAAAACAAAAACTATTTCCAGTATCTAGGCATCCAGTGTTGCTGCATGTGACGGTGGAGCCCTGGGCCAACAGGCCTATCTGGTTGTGAGCCCAGGGACTGAAGAGTGGGCAGCCAGCCTGTGATCTGCCAGGGTATTATCTTACCGTGATGGGCCGTGAGTCAAGCAGTTGAATGTATAGTTCCTTTGTGCAGTCCCTGAGATAGAAGGCGAAGGGACCTCAACCCTGCTTTGCCAATTCCATGCTGCCTCTTACAGCTCATTAATAGCTACTTAAATACAGTAGGAGGTATGTTAAACTTTCACATGATACTTTCACATGGGGCCCCTGTTGGAAATATATGCGTTCTCTTTCCTAGCACTGCTTGGACTCCAACATCCTCCTTTGGCGTTGAGAATACTACTTTGCCAATAAAACAGAAATGTCTGTGGTTTTCTCACCTACTCAAACCCAGCACATCAACATTTCCTCGGTTTAGGGTAATTGCTAAATATCTTGTATAATTATACAAATTAACAGGACAAATATATATTTTTCCTCATCCTTACCTGTACCAAAGACCTTCGGTCTGGCCTGGCATGCTGAAGCGGTTTCTGTAGTTCGAAAAGTTACTGCAAACAAACAAGAGGGAGATAGACTAATTGGATGCATTCACTTTGCAATTCAGACTGTTTGAATATCTAAACAATATACCAATTAGTGCCACCAGCCTCTCTGTCATTTTGTGGCGCTCACACCGGAGCCAAGCTGGACTGAGAAACTTTCAGAATACAATAACCACATTCCCCGGGTAGGTTATAATTAACATAAACCCACAATTCTCAAAATTACTTTGCGATCTTCTTATGATTCTTTTGTTATCCCCTCTATTTTTATTGTTATGGCTTTCAGGGGGCGTCGGTCACAATAGGTCACTCAATGGCAATCTTACTGTTGTGACAGTGACCCTCTGATTGACCCTCTGATGAAAGAGTTTGGGAAATAAATTCACTCAGCCACTGTTAATTTATCACCTAGGATAGGATACACAGGAAACATAACCCCATGCAACATAAGAAAATGTACGAAAAACCTGTATAAAAGACTAGTGTATCCTAATTTAAAAGTGGAATTACAGATTTTTATCATTTTTCATTGAAGCAAACATTGCTACTGTACAGTACCTTCTGGGCTGTGTGAACTTCTCAACCTTTACTTTCAAATTCCCTACTGTAAAATGGTGAAGCAGATCGTGAGTCTGAAAATGCCCGGCTCTTCAGACCCACCCGGTCGTGTGCCAATGTTCAAATATTGCGATTGGCCAAACTTCTGTTGACATCCTTTCAAGGAAAAATCTCCCAGACACCAATCACGGCCATGTTTCTTTATACGGCTTCAAATTCCCCTCAAAAATGCTGAAGCCAATCTCCGCTACGGCCCATTAGCATTCAGGGTGGAAGTGATTGCTTTCTCTATCTTACGTAAGAGCGAGAGTTGGGGTGTCGGGCGTTAGGCCGCCCAGCACCCAGTGATGAGAGGGGCAGTTAAGGTCCATTAGGGTGATTGGGGGTGGTTGAAAAAGTCAAGTGGTTAATTTTGGGCAAGGGATAGCTAGGAAGAAGGACTGGGTTCAGAGATGAAAGGCCCGGCACAGGTGAGGAGAGGAGAACTATAGAGATACCTTTGATAAAATGCTGAGTAAATCTAAGGCTAATGGGATGGAGAATCTCTGGACTTCGGGGTCAGGATTAAATGACCAGGTCCAGTGTTGAAATGGGCAAGAGGTCAGCCTGTGATCATTGGTCATTCAACAAGTATTTTTCAGTAAAAAGGACAATGGCTTTGACCTCAGGACCCCATCTCGTGAGATAATACATCATGTGATAGATTCAGTAGGAATATTTAAATATTGTAGACATATGAAACAAGGAATTCTTATCGAGAGCTCCATGTCAATATTATTTTTCCGTCAGGGGTAATGACTAATAATTTGAACATGTTTGTAGCTGTGCCACTATTGCTAGAGTTGGCAAGTTACAATATGTGGAGTTTTACAGATATTACAAACCACATAAAGCATATAAAAGAGTTAGCAATTATAATCTGATAGTCTGTGAGCAATTTAGGTTAAATTTGAACGGTGTAAACGATTAGTTAATTAATTTAACAGTTTATCACAAAACAAGGTGAATGCCATCATGATTTCCACTTGAGGGTACACAGGGTCACAGGGTACAGAGGACTATTTTTGTCCTATTTTTGGAATGTTCCCAATATATTTTCTTCAATTCCTCAACTTTATTAATATCCCTAATTTAAAAGTTCATAATTTGCAATAAATGTCATGCTTGTGTTTGAAACCCTGTTGATTATTATAGATTAGAATTGGAATATAGGCAATAATTTACATTTACTCGGTCTCACAAATTGTCAACACTAAAAAGGTAGGTCTGCTAAGATAGAAGATAAAAGGTTTAAGGACTAACATTTCTCAACTTGGCACTGACCCAATGAGACTGTAATATAATATGTTTCTGGATTCACACTCCCATCTTGTGGTTCGGCAGTGAAGCAGCACACATCAGGTTACCTGATGACACAAGACACAATAGAACCCTCTCTCCAGATGGCAGACCTTTTATTTGCCTTGTAAAAAACTTTTAAATGCTGAAATAACTGGGAACTATTAAACTAACCTTCTAGGCATTTAAGAAGTGATCAGCAAAGCCCGTTGGGAGATTCCTTGAGACATGAAGTCACTCGGTACATAGTTTTCTTTTTCTCGCCTCAATGTTGGGAAATCCGAACTTCAAAAATGTTTATATTTGTATGATTAAACTGCATCATGGGAGCATAACTAAACGCGTGTGTCATTTTCCGTAATCCCTTAGAAACACTGATTTCCATCTGTGTTTACTTTTCCGTACCAAAAAAGAAAAAAAAACATACACAGATACAAATTGGTTGGGTGTCCCCAGCTTTGGGGATGTCCAATGTAATTGGCAAAACCCGACCGCTGAAACCGACCCAACAAGACAGTTCCTCCACGATCAAATCTGCCCTTTCATCAACTGATGAGCCTTGAGTCTCGGGATGCCTACTTAATCCAGGCAGTTGGAGAAATTGAAGGAACCAGTGGGGCCTGGAAGAAGCATATCACCGTCTGCCATCACAGGCCATTGTTTCAAATGGCAACGGTCACTTCCCATTCGCTCCGAGGGCCAGTGAGCCATACATTGTGCTTGGGGAACAAAGACGTTCTTGATTGGGGCCTTAGTGTCGTACAGGGACCCGCTGTTCTCATCACAGCGGAATGCTGACTGACTATTTCTGTGGTCAGGCCTGTCTCGCTTCCCTTTTACCCGTTTGGTTTTGAGGTTGGAAAAGTGGGGAAAAAGGGAGAACCCGGCTGCTGGGAGATATGAATTTTAACGGTACCAGAGAGCAAAACAATGATATGGCTTCGGGATAGGGAGAGCAAGGAGCTTCTACGTCTTTTACGTAATGCAGCGTCCTTGATATTGGTTTTTATTTTGTAATATCAAGTGGCGTGGCCAAGAAAAACAGACTACCGTTAGCAGCACTTAATTAAATCCAGACAGTAGTCACATTACACAGGCGGGACATGGCAAAGGGATACCATGGGGGCACGCTAAACGTTGCAGTGTGGCAGGCTATTCCCTGGAACACGATGTACTGTACACTCACATATAACACAAATAAACTAGAATGCACACACACAATTTCTTAAAAAACAACCTCTCGCAGATTGGCAAGGAACTTAGAACGAGTTTGCTTCTGATCCTCAAGATAAAACCCATCTGAGCCCCATGGTTCTGTGAGAGCTTTTATTATTTTCTCAATGGTCGTCTCTCAGTGGATTTAAGTCATTGACCGGGATACCAGGGGCAAAAATTACTGAACTGATGCTGAATCTGATTTCAATATCTGACTGAAGAGATGAGGTTGCGTATTTGTGGAAAACACAAAGTTTGACAGTTGGGAAAATCAAGAGAGCAAGAATATCCTATGAATTCCAAAAGGAAGATGCTGACAGTAGAATGGCTCAGATCAATTTCTAAACACACACAATGTGTTTGTGAACATTGGGTCTGATCCTAGTTTAATCAAATCTGCATCACATTTCTTCCCACTTCGTTGTGTCACACCGCTGTATAAACTCGCGCAAAAGCACATTTCTGGGAAACTGGATAACTAAAGAAGCAGGTCAGACAGAGATCACACCGTGAGCTTCGTAGAGATAGGAGACCCATCATTCCCAGTCAGTCATTTGTTTTGGAGCTCTTTGACTTGTTTAGATGTTGGTGGTTCCTGAGGCTGCTCCGGTCTTTTGAGACTGAAATAGCTCCCATCTGTACTCAGGGTACAGCAAATAGTTTTCGACAGACCAAAGTGTTTTGTGCAGTGGAAAAACTGTGGTTGACCAGAATGGTTGTTTTTTTCTGAGCTTAACCACCCCTTTCCCCCCAACCGCTTCACAGCTACCGTAGCCGATTGCGGATACATCGTTTTGGGGGGGTGGGGGGTCTGGCAAGTCTCCCTCCCCAACATGAAATTCAGTATATACACCGTTGTTTTTGCCCAAAATCCTGTTAATAACAGTAATCATTGATTATACGTGACCTGTTCGGAATGTGGTGAAAAATGTAAACGAAAAGGAAAACGTTCGCTAAGAGGGAGCAGAGGACAGACAGACAGACAGACATCTTCCACACTGACTCACTGCCTCACAACACTGTTACCTTTATGGAACACCATAGTGACTACACTAAGTGGGTACATCACATGCGTGCACACGTGTACATTATGTGACTCGTGTTTCAGTCTCGAGCACATGCAATGACGTAAAATAGATGAAAGCCAAGTGCGGATTGAATATTTTAAATAAGGTTTTACTCACTATGTAGATTCGTGGTTTCCTGGACAGGTCATATAGGGAACGTACGCGGCGATGGACTGGATCTGCCTCATGAACTCATCTCCGATCCTGGCGTTATCCTGGAAACAGTGTCACCGAGCCATTGGGTGTCAAATAGTAGAAAACCTATCAGACATAACTCAGGCTTTAAATTTATTGCTGCTGGGGATTTATGCATCTAATTTCTCCATTAACAAATGGTGAAACGTGACAGTCAAAGTGTTTATAAGACTCCAGAAGTTTACTTTTCCAGACAGCTTGAGGAATGCTCAATATAATACCAAATAAACCGTTATAAAAGCAGAAGTTATTATTTCTTCTATATCCTAACGGTGGCTACAGAGGTATTGAAAGCACTTTGGCTGTCCTTTCAGCTTAAACTCCCAAAGCCATTAATGACCTTTCAGGCAAAGTTCCTTCTGTTTTTCTATTTAGAATATTAGACGTTACACCGAAACATTCCAAATGAAAGCAAAGCATGAGGAAAGACTGTTTTTACAGCCGTCTGCTCATCAAATTCTTTTTTCTTTAAACTTGAGAGCCTGTATAAATGGCGGACAAACAGAGCAATTTTAAGGAAAATGAAATTGATATATACTGAATTGAAGACCTACTCTGATACTCTGTGATACACTGTGTCCTCACAAATTAAAATATTTGGCAGTTAAATACAGCAGAATATTGTGGCTTTTATGTGTTGGTTCAGAATTCTGTCGGCTGTGTTCATTGAATACTCGGGTGACACGACCCTATATCAGTCCCTTCACCACAGGCTCACAGGCAGCATTTCAAAGAGATGTCAATCACAAGCCATGTGTCGAACCACAACTGAGGGTCTTTACATGTGTTGATCATTAAAAAAAAATCAGAACTTCAGAGGTTGGGGACTGCGATAAGGAGTGGCTTTGTCATTGTGAAATTAAATAATTATCTCAATGGCTTTAGGCTTTCAGCCCCCAATGAAAGAATCAGCTTCAAATAACTCTGCCATTCAACTGTGACTTTTGGGTAGAGCTCATGACTTTGTAAAAACAAGGAGACAGAAATACCTCATGCATATCATAGGCAAAGTCCCCTGTAAAAACACAAAATCATTAAGATTAGAACACAGTTATAATGGAAAAATATAATAAGTTGACTTATTCCATACTTAAGGAAAACACTGGTATGTTTTAACCTAAATCATAATTTTCTATCATTGGCATGCGTGTCATTGGCATCAGAATATTTTAAATTGATCCAGTATTGACAAAATAGCTTCAGGTGACATCTGTGCAATTGGGGCAATGACCACGTTCTTTGGAGAAGCATTAACCCATTGTGCGACTTAGGTTAAAAAATACCAGGCTTTTTCCTTTAAAATGAAATGTTTAAATATATTTCTTTCAGGGTCGCCGCATAATATACCTATGTGAAGGATGATGTCGTACATGCCGAGCTGAGTCTCTTTCTGCAGCCGAGCTAAAGACTGAGGGTTGTCATTGCCCAAGTCACCGTAGAGGGCGAACCTGGGACTGAAACTGCTGCTGTCATTCAGAGCGGTGAAGGAGAACACATCACTCCAACCGGTATCACTGCCACAGTGGTACACTGAAAAACCATATGGGAAAGGAAAGTAGACCCATGGTAAAATGGTCACCCATTCTGACTAAATCAGATGAAACTTCAGTACTTAAATCTCACCCACCATAAGCAGAAGCCGGCTTTAGGTCCATGAGCGTAACTCTGTGGATGTACATCTTTCTCTTCTCCCCTCCCGAGTCCACAAATAGAGTGGCACTGCCTTTGGCAGTCATCTCAAATAGCCGCCCTCCCCACAGGCCATACTCTACCGTGCTCTCTGTCCTATTGAAGGTGGTCCAGGTGACCTCCATGGAGCCTGGGATCCCTGGGAAGAAAAGATTATTATTAGAATTATTCGGAGTGACAAGCAACTGATAAACCTTTAGATTCACTTACTGCTGGAATCACGTCAGCCAAGAGACGCATGCAAAAGAGGCTGATATTGCTTAATAGTGATGGTTTTGATCTTGCCTTTGGCAGGAAAGAACTAGCAGAAAGTTGAGTTAGGCTGACAATCAGCCAGGTATTCATTTTATCTTCTCTTGCATTTGATGTAAATATTTATGCTGTACAGTCTGAGCCATTTATTATTAGTATTACTTATTCTATTTTTACTGTTTGATTGCTTATTGTATGTATATATCGTCGTTAATGTACATTCTCCTGTTACTCTGTACTTTACTATGTTGCTTGAATTTCCACTTCGGGGGATAAATAAAGTACTATCTTATCTTATCTATGCAAAAAAAACTAAAATAAGTACCAAATGTCTTTGGCCTTTCAAAATAAGTATTGAAAAAGTATTTTGTGGGTCAGAGTTGACAAGATATGTTGCAAACCTTTTGACCCATAAGTATCCCCAGACTTAAAGGAGGTCAGTAGGCAGAGTTTCTGGGTTTTAACAGAGTTTCCTTAAGCCAGAACACCAGGAGAACCAAAACACCGGAGCAAACAGACAACAGACACACAACACCTACCTGGATAGGACAGGTGCACCTGCTCCGGCTGGGTCCAAATGGGAGGCTCACCCAGCACCAACAGAGGTGCAAATCCCAAAACAAAAACAAAAACAAAACACAACGGCACCATCTTAACACCGGGTTCCAGAGGGACAGCTGGTGCTGCAGGCAAAAGTAGCTTCTACACAACCAGACGTCGTAATCAGCAATGCTCTTCCGTAGTCACATGATTTTGAAAACCCTGTAATGAGAAATCACATGATATCACATTCGTAAAAAATAAAGATCAAAGGCCTCTTAGATAACGTTAAGTTAAAACAAGCCGAGTGCTCACCGGCGGGAAACAGGTTGCTTAGTTTCAGTGTCTATGTTTGTTTGGCTCCGATTGATAGATCAGTGAACTAAAATGATTAAACCGTGTCGTCTAAACGGCCTAGTCAGCAAAAGCGAAATGTGGCGCAGAGAGGGGCGGGTGTGTCAACAGAAGCAGCTGATGTTGTTTTCCTTTGTGCACTCGGGGAAGGACTCTTTAAAAACGAGGTCATGTACTACGAGGCAACCCTTTCCATCCGTCCCCAAGTGCACGCGTCGCCCGCAAACGCGCTTTAAACGTCGGATGGACATGGCTGCAAGACCGTGTCGAGGATCAGGACACTAGCGCTGCTCTACTACGGTCTCCACTGGCGCTGGGACCGGACCCTCGCGACACCAGGGGGTGCAGAGAGCTCGCTTTATGAATGGGGCCTGGGTGCTCTAGTTGGATGATCCTGTTGAGCTGCTGACACTCCCATGATAACCCAGAGAGAACCAGCAGAGACCTTGTTTACTGTCAACTTCACTGGACCAGAAAGGAATAAGGTAATGTGAGCTACATGGACATATAATATATAATAACAATAATAATAATAATAATAATAATAATAATAATAATAATAAATACATATATAATAATAATAATAATAATAATAATAAATACATATATAATAATAATTTAAAAAATTGTGATAATATAATAATATATATAGAATAATATAATAAATCATATAATAAACGTAGGATATTCATTTTGATGTCAGTTACAGATGCGATTTGCAGTTGTTGACTTGAAGAGAATCGCACTGCAGCGGCTGTGTGTTTACAGTCGGGATTTCATATCGCTGTCCACGGTATTTAGGCCCAAACACACAGTAGCTACCGTCCTGTTGCCCTTTTTACTTTAATTTAACACGGAATGTCTGGGCGCCCACACGGTTCAGGAAGACGAGGACTGTGGGGACGTGCGAAGTGTCCCTCTTCCTTAGTACATCCGCGACGGTAAACAGTCAATACTCACAGGCAGAGTAGCAGCCGCTTCCGGGTACGTCATACACAAAGACAAGGAAAACTACAACGTGCGCCCTGGGGTTGTGGGTAATTGAGTTTTATCTTCGACCGTCGAATTTCTTTTTTTTTTTTTTTTTTTTTTTTGCTTTTTGCATTTTCATAGATAAGGACTTTTATCAAGTTTTATTTACGTTTTTTTATGCCCACTGTTTTTTGTTTGTTTGTTTGTTTTTTAAACCTCTTTTCCATTGTGTCTCATTATCTGCCACTGCCGTCTGTTTGAAACAGTGTGTTTATAAAAGGTGCTATTCAAATAAATTATACTTACTTACTTACCTACTTACTTACTTACTACATTAGGAAGACCCTTCCTTGGAGAATGAATTGTTTCATTCTTGAATCAATTTCTCTATTTCTTGTTGTACATTGTCTATACTGCACCTTTGATTCTATGTGAAGATTTTATCGTATTTATTTGTTTATTTATATGTTTATTCATCTCTAAGGGGCCGTGTACATATACACAGTAAATCTTAAAGGGATAGTTCCAGTGTTTTGAAGTGGGGTTGTATGAGGAACTAATCCATAGTCAGTGTGTTACCTGCAGTAGACTGGTCAGCGTGCTCCCAGTTGGGAGAAGCAGACAAGCTAAGGCATGGATTGGTGCAGACGGGGCCAGCAACTGTAACCGTATTACGCCGCGTGTGCGCTGATGCGTAGGAATATGGAAGTTCTACGGTTGAGAAAGTGTGGTGCCAAATGAAAGGGCTGTCTGACGGCAAGATAAAGCACTGAAAATATTCAAAATATACCGTACACTTAAACTGATAGTGATTTTTGTTCGGTTGGCTCCGTCTGCACCGATTCATTCCGTAGCTAGCGTGCGGCGGTCTGCGTCCGCTTCTCCAAACCGGGAGCGCGCAGACCACGATCTACTGCAGATAATACACTGACTATGGATGAATACCTCATACAACCCTGCTTCAAAATACTATCCCTTTAAGCTGACATTTTGCCATTTGATGTATTGTACCAGATTCATCTGCAGTCCCTAGGCAGGTTACAATTACGTATATACAGTATATGAGCCACACAATCCACAGTACAATAACACTAACATGTTATGGCACAGACAGATAATAGACACTGGGGGATATGAAAGTGTATTAAGAAGATAAAGTGCGTACATGTACGAAAGTGCAATAGTGCATTGAAATGATAGCTTGGCTATACATCAGATGCGATCCAGACATTAATGGTGGCATGTTTGTTTAGGCTTCGGCATTCTTTCACGTTGGCTGTGAAACCGCCCAGGGAACTGATATGATATGATAAGACGCATTTATTGCGAATAAAATATTATAGACTAATTGCATAACAAAATAAGTGATGTGTCTTCTTCTGTCGGTGGCCATTCCATTTTCTTCCATTTTTCTATCACAAGATGAATTATAGCCGTTATGAAAAGCGCTGTAGCTTTAATAACCAAAACCATCTCTCTTTTCTCCAGATCTGTAATGGATTCTAACAGTGAAGAAGAACAATTTCCTAATCTGGAGGATCATGTCTTGCCCGAGGATGTGGTTGAGTATAAAGTGAGCTTTCCTCATGTGGAAAACACAGCTGCACAAATGAATTTGTGGCGCTTGTTGCCGCAAATCACTGTACTACCGTTAATTAGATCAGAACCTCACTGTATACGTGAACATCTCTTTAGGTGGTTTATGATAAAAAGGACGAGTTCAACAGGAAGAAGTGAGTCATTTTCTTAGCACAGCTTCCCAAAATTCCGTTCCAAGTAATTTTTGGATTTGTCCTTTTCATTCTGTCACCCGTCCTTTTCACCCAGGTGTGGCGGCACCGCGGGCCGAGTGAAGCGAGTCCTTTCCTTTAAAAGAAAGACCCACCACTTGGCCGTGGCCCGGAAGAAGCCGCCCGCGCAGGGGAGACTTCACGATTCGACCAACAAGGAGAACGAAATGGACGCCGCGCAGGAGATCTTCTCTATGGACCCTTGGGAGCTCCCGCAAAATGTCAACAATGACCTCAATACGTGCGGAACCGGCCATAAGCACATGGACGACCTCACGCTCAGCGAGGTTTGGGAAAAACAATCTGAGCGCAAGCCTCACTCCCGCTATTCACGGGGCCGGGTTTCGATTCGTTTCGGTTGAATATCTGTGATTTTTCAGCTCTCGAGGGATCACGACGCCATGACCCATGTGCTCTTTGGAAGAAACCTACGACTGAAAGTGGCCTCGACGCTGTGGGAGAGAAATGTTGGGGAGTTGTTGACGTACTTTCTGAGGTACATTTCTAAGCACTGCCGTTTAGTTGATCCTCTGGGCGTTCACCATGTGTTTCATGAACTGACCTTCTTTCCACAGGATGCAAGACTCCGGTGTGTTTGTTGACTTCCTCCCCATAATAACCAAAAGGTATAATATAGATATTAAAAAAAAAATTGGATCCAAATTGATGAAACATTGCGTACATTGAATGTTAATTTTATTTCTACCGCAGCATTCATGAGAACTCTCCCAGCTTCACCATCGGTTGTTGCGTCGACCTCTTCCCATTGGTCAAAAAGCTCCTCTCGAGTCCATATGAAGAGTGAGCATCCTCTTAAATCAACACCATACGGACTCAGAATACATTGTGTAAACTCATTTTTACAACAACAAAAACAACCTCATTTTCACACTCGCAGGTATCTTGTAATCGGTTTCCAATGGATTAATTCCATATTGAAAAACTGGCCGGAGCAACTTAGATCGAGCGGCTTTAGTGGAGCAACTAATCAGCCTTCGGATAAGTAAATGCCAGCTTGTTTGTTTCTTTACTCTTTTTTTTTTTTTTTTTTTTTTTTTTTTACGTTTTT
>OMKR01073631.1:0-19418 GCA_900302355.1 Cyttopsis rosea
CCCATCCCACCCCTCCTAGCAAGATCGCTTTAACTGGTCTGTGTTGTGTGACCAAATTGTATTGCAAGTGGCAATTGTCATCCAAAATATCAAGTGAGATGAGGTATATCCTGTCAGTATCCCCCTGGCTTGCACAGAGGGGTCTCTTTTTCAGAGAGCGTGAAGCATATCTCCGGCCGTTTCCTCCCCGGCTAAGGCCCCCGTAGGAGCGCTGCTGGATTGTGAAGGGAAGGCAGTAGGACAAATAGAACAACAACAGTAAAAACACTAAGGGCCAGATTCACAAAAGCATTGCACTGGTTTTGCGGGCGCTAAACCGGCGCAAATAACACAAAGAGCAACCGTCTAATTCACGAAGCATTCACCTATTTGAGGTGAGTGCTATTTGAGCATATTTTAATTTGGTATTATGCATACATTTGGCGCAAAATTGGCCCCTTTCTATGCAAATGAGCGTCATTGCACAAAGCGTTCAATTCACAAACACCGGCACTAGTAGCCACATGCAGTTTGAGTGAAGCTATTACCATCTGCAGAGAGCTGGTGATAACTGCACGGAGGGAAAAAAAGGCACCGGTGCGCCGCTCCGCTAACGGGTTATGCACAACGGGGACCCAATCGGGGCTAACGGGGGGGGGCTTGCCGGTGCTTTTGCCCCATCAAGATTTTGCATAGCACTGGCACAGCACCCCCAAGGATTTCCTTACAATTTTACATTTTCATTAAACACTTTAAATCAAAATAACCACTGTCCGACAATAATTTAAAGTTTTAGATTTATTTAAGACTGATAATTTGTAAAACAGGCAAGTGTAGAGCAGTTGCGTAAATGCGTAATGGAGATCTCCAATACGCATCTCCGCTCCACTGCGCGTGCCCGTTTCCCAGTTCTCCAAATATAGCTAAAATGTATGTTTTTATTCTTTTAGATTTATTGTACTCCTTTTCCAAATTGAACGAAACAAAAAAGGCATGTGTCCAAACTTTATGGGTGTGTTTGCTCTGCCATATCATTAGCGCAATATGTTTTGTGAATCGGACGCAATTGACATGCAATTCATGGTGCTTTTTCCCCATCTGGGAATGTCCAATGAATCCCGACACCTCCAGCTGCGAATGGCGCTCCCGATATCCTCCGGTACCTCAGATCGCGGGTCGACTGAAATCATTCAATCTGTTATGGGCTGTCACCGGGGCACTGATGGCGCTGTTTAGTATTCGACAGCGGCCTCCCATGTGACTAGGGGGGCTGTCATCCAAGGCTGGCTCTGGCCTCTCTACGGGACGACAGGCTGGCGCTTTGGTATTCAGCGTATTCGACGACCTACGCCGCACAGCAGCCGCTCTGAAACAGTCCCTTTCCCCGGAACGGCTGTTGCCATACACTGCGTCGCAATTTTCTATGGCGCTCCTCACATCCCGCAAGATGACCCAATTCCCAGTGGCCCTGCCTCTGGAATGGAGTTGGCCATTGTGTACATTTGCACCTGTCGCTGGGAATGGAATCTAGCGCCGTACTGTACACACATGGTCGGTGGCAGCTGTGTGTATAGCAAACACATTCAGCGACTGCAGAGAGAGAGAGTGGAACTTGGAGAGCCACAACATGTGGGATGCATCGCATAGGTATGCACAGTATAATTAGCTGTACAAACAATGCCATGGCCTCTGCTCTTCAGCTGTGCTAACACCAGCGGGTTCCGCGGCCGGTTTGGCGCAGGATGCTACTCACATTATCACACAACAAGACATAATGTTACTTTGGCAGAATCTCACTGCTCTCACGGCTGTGTTGACGCCGACCTTGATGATTGCTGGACCGGGAGATTGAGGAAATGTGGTCGGAAAAAGTTAGCTGGTCGTCAATCACTACCCCAAGATTTCTAGCAGACTTGGATGGTATTAATGATGATGAATGATGAATGAATGATGATGATGAATGGTTGAACTTACTGCGGTGATGAGCTCTGCCTTGGAGAGATTCAGTTGGAGGTGGCGTTCCTTCATCCAGACAGAGATGTCTCGTCGAGACAGTGGTACATGTATCCCCTGGAAGAAAGGAAAGGTAGAGCTGGGTGTCATCAGTTTAGCAGTGGTAGGAGAAACCGCGTGCCTGGATGACCGATACCAGTGAGGAAGAGAAGAGGGCCAAGCACAGATCCCTGTGGGACGCCAGTCCTCACCTGCTGTGACCTCTCCCTTCCACGATACCCTGTAGGAAGTACCCGAGAGGTAAGACTCATCTGTTCGCAGTCCCTGTAATCCCAGGAATATTGTTATATTGTAGTTGTTATATTGTAGTTATATACTTAGATATGTCGTACATATCACTATTTACAGTGCATTTCGTATTTAGATGCTCCGATGACTTGCACAACACAGCGTTAACTATTGACACTTAATTGACACTCAATTGAAAGCCTTTTTTCAAACATTGAATCATTCCGAAAATAACATGTTAAATGTCATTTTCGGAAACATTCAATCTCACAATATAATTGTACAGTCTTTATATACAGGGTTCGTCAGGGTTTTATTGACAATTGCTTTTCATTGACTGTGAGTGTGAGACAAGAACCAACCGACAACCTAGTCAATGTTACGCTTACGGAACAGTTATAAATGATGGGAACCAACATTTTAATAAAGCCCAGATTAAAAAGTAGCAAACTTATGCTTTAACAAAATAAAGAATGTTTAACTAAATGTAGGGCAGTAACTAATGAACTGTTTTAGAAGCGATATTCTAATAAATAAAAAAAAACGCAGGTGATTAACCTCAGCACACAAGCTTTTTTTGTGTGCGGATGAGAGATTGTGAGCAGGCAGAAGATTTTCGTGTAGCTTGAAGTCATTAATATGTATTTTAAGGGGCGGGAAGAATGAGACACAATGACAAATGACCTTTTAAATTTGGAAGAAATAATAAATACGCCCCTAAGAGTCGAAAATAAAGCCAGCTGCTTTCTCAAATATTGAGGCCAAGGCTGAGTGCTAAACGATAGTCAAGCCTCTACCTTATTTGGCATTACTTGACTAGGCTTTCATAAAAATAAAAAATAAAAAACATTTTTCTCTCCATTTACTAAAAGTTTCTAGCCATCTTATCTTGAAAAAAGACCCTTAAATTGATAGTTACAAAACAGAAGATAAAGAATAATACCTCAGCTTGCAGCTTTTGTCAGTTCCTGAGAGGTGGTCCATTAAACGAAGAAAGCGGGAGGTATCGACTGTTGTGCCCAAAGCTGGATACAAAGGGCTTTTTAATAAGCTTACCAATTCCATTTGAAGAATCCTGAAATGCAAATATGTACTTGTTTGGCGCTCCATTCGTTATCCGTATGGTGCAGGAGGAATACCAATAGCCAGTCAACCTCAGAGGCATGCAACATCTAATGCCGGGGATCACAGGACAAGCTTTTGTTAAAGGGAGAAATTATTCTAATTGCCAAGAGAGTGAAAGGAAGCAGTGAAAGACTTAATATGCCCCAATCTAATGAGTGTTGAAATCATGTCGGAGATATGTACGTAAGTGAAAGTACACCACTAAAGTGAACCACACCGATCATTTCAACGATGGCGACATTAGATAGCAACGTTCGTCCACGGCGCACTTTATACAATGAAATACTCCCACGGTCACCACACCACTATCCTGTTAACCACTACAAACCTCACAAAGAACTGTGCTTATTATTATTATGGCCTGCTAATAGATGGCGGTGCAAGACTCGCCAATGATTCGTTCGTAAGTGAACAAGTCGGGAGTAGGGAGACACTAGAAATAATCACTGAGGACAAATTTAAAGACCGAGGCAAAAAAAACCTCATAAATCACATTGAATATGACTGATTAACAGTTTGCATTCCACCAACATAAATGATTTTGACAGGATTGGTAAAGCCATGTAGAGTGTATTAATAAAACACTTTTCTCGCGCGCTTCACAGTACTTGCCTTACATTCACGATGGCAGCGGCAGCCGTGCAAGGCGCAGACCCGCTTCTCGAGAGCAGTTAGGGGTTCAGTGTCTTGCTCAAGGACACTGAACGACGTGCTGCCAGGAGGAGCCGGGGATAGAACCAGGAACCCCTCTGGTTACTGCACGACCCGCTCTACCTCCTGAGCCACCGTCGGCCCCGATTAATCTCTGGCAAGCTCTCGAAGATAGATAGAGACGCCTCGCAAAAGACTGCATGAGGCGATAGAGAGTTTTGAAGGGGGGGGTGGCATTAGCGCAGGGTTGGTTTTGTTTTATTTTTAACTTTACTGTGCACTGAAGAGCCCCCATCTCCAACTCATTTCACCGAAAATACGCCGCTCCTCTTCCATGAGGCTTGTTCTCCATCGTTAAACTCTGCAGGGTTAAATGATACCGAACCAGGTCTTTGCCGTTCCCAGCGTGGTTATTTACTACGGGCAAAGGCTGCGATTTGCCGGCGCCATTATTGCACGGCGAAGTGATAATTGCCGGTGTGTCGCCGCGTTGTGACGCCACATTAGCTCTGAAACGTACTGACCGCGTATGATAGATGGAACGCTCATGACGGAGATACTGACAACGACTAGATAAATGATGGTAACATTGGCTTGAGTAGGTAAAGGGTGGCTACGGGTACATAGTTGGCTACTGGAAAATAAAGGTATTTTGTCATGTTATTCATTTTGCTGTTAATTTCCTTTCTTCTCTATTGGTTCATTCATCCATTTCTGTATTATTCTTTTAATTTTTATAGCTAATGCATTGGGTTATCTCATTGGATTTGATTGTCTTGCTTATGTGTTGTTTGTCGCATTTTGAGGCCCTTTTGTTTGGGAAGGAGACAATAAAAACTATAATTAAAAATAAGTAATAGATATGATAACGATAAAGATATCGTGAAACTACTAAACTGTCCGCCCACGAAAGCAGTAACAATTGGAAAATCTGGACCCCGACAAAATGTAGGGAAAGTTTTCTTCTTGTATTTTTTAAAACTAATGTGTCTGAAACAGTGCATAGGCTGCCAAACGGAAAGCTCCACAGAAACAGATGATCCACCTCCACCTCCTCCTATACGGACTATTTCATCAGAGATGACGCCCCCCACCCCCCTTGCTTGAAAGACTTTATTAAAGTTGTAAAAGGCGGCTCTCTCTGAAAGTAATTTGTGTCGCCTCTACGGAAACATCCCCTCCGGCCGGCCCCCGATATCCGCTGTGAGGTCCAATCATGGACAGAATGAGCGTTTCTCTCCTGAATAACAGAAGCAGACAGACGGTGTAATCCACCAGCGCCAACCTCAGAACGTAGGGCCTGGCCGCCGCTCCCGTCGCACGTTCGGCTAATGTTTGTTTTGTACTCGTGCATCAATATCATCCGCATTTCTTCCTAATCCTGAGAGTGCCTATCGCAGATCCCTTTCTGACGGGGCGAGGAGTTTGGGATTTTCGGCGATGTTGCGATGTCGGCGGCCGCTGTGGGTGGCAACGGCGGTGTTTTCGGTTCTGTCTCTGTCTGAGGTTTTGTGGGGATAGGACCCGGATTGTGCTGCATTTGGAAGTAATTGTGTAGAAACAGTCAGTTTTTATCATCATCTGGTTTCATTTTCTAAAGTCGTGGGAAAAAAAAAAGAAATTCATTGTCGTGCTTTTAAAGTGGAAATCCATGAGATCATCTGTGCTGGGTGGATTACACTACTAAGTCCCAGAAACCGCAAAACTGTTTGTGAATGTTCATCCATATCGACAGTTCACTGACCGCAACTAGCTACGCTGGTCAAATTCACTTCTTGCGCATGCCTGATCTTTGCATTCTTGCCGGGAAAGGCGGATCCGGCCACCAACAATGGAAGCAGCATATAGCGGAGCACATGCATAATGCAAATACATTGAATGACTGTTTCTTAAAGTGACAGCTATAAAACATCATAAAATATGGGATTTTTAAACAAAATTATCTCACGGATTACCACTTTAAAGTTATGATTCAAAAAGTTACATTCCTCTTTATAGCTGATAAGCCCAGAATGGTCCATAACTGCCAGAAGCAGTTATATGGCTGGAGGGATGTTCAAATTTAATTAGAATTCATCACTGTCTTATTATGTACAATCACCTTAATGACCTACATTATCATCACTGACTTTCAGATGATTTCCACATCCCCAAATTTTCCAGCGCCACCATAGCAGAGAGAACCACAGAGTTGCCTGCAGTCATTTTCATAAAGAAGACAAACCCATTTTCAAACAAGACAGTGAATATATGGGTGCATATGTGGGCCTTATGCCAGCATGCCTGCAAAATTCCTGCCCATATAGGTGTGGAAAATATAAATTCACCTGTATACTTCTTTTACCCCCAGTTGAAAATTGAGCTCCATGACATTCTAAAAGTTCATTGAACGGTTCCAATACAGGGCTGCCGAGCCAGAGACTCTGATTGTGATTTAAATAGACTTCATCATGTGTGTGTACTGACTACGCATTTCAGAAAAGTTCTTGATTTCATCTTATTCCGATTTTTTTTTTTTTTCTTCAGTCAAGCTCTCAATGGCAGCGGGGCCACCCACAGACCAAAATCACCTCTATTGTCTGGCAAGGACCTCCAATCAGCAGCTGCATGCTGGTTATACCTCACTGAGGATCAAAAAAATATATGCCAGAGGAAAGGATAGTTACACTGAACATTGACCATGGTGTATATTAGGTGTGTATCTAAATTTGGAGCTGGCATAACATCTGATACACTGCGAAAATAAAGAAGAGACATCTTAGAGGACCTATAGGACAACAATATGGTGAGAAACAAAACTAAACATTATCTCTTGGTCTAGCTGACAAAGACATTAACCACCATTTCTGACAGACAACTCTTGGATTTACTTGAAAATGGTATTTATTTTGCATCACTTGAGTTTGGCGTCTGGGCTCGACAGCTCATCACTCCCGGCGAGGTGTCGAGAAAACATAGGCGTTCTGAGTGAGCGAGAAAAATGGTCAGTGGTGATGTGAAATCTTTGTTCTGACTAGTAAACACTATAAAGCATGTTTTGACAACGGCCAGGTCCTTCGCCATCTTCAAAATAAACTATGGGTGTCATTTTGTTTTCTTTTGAGATACATTGAGTGGCCTAGGAATTGTGCCTATGCAATAATTCAGCTCCCTTTATGAAATATATATTGTAATAACCCTGGATGCTGCGGGAGGTTGAGAGAGGTCACGCGAGAGGGGATCTGGACGCTCGATTTGTGGAGAGAGTGTGTGACAGCGAGGAGAAGAGGAGCATGGGAGTGTGGAGCTGAGTGGTCGCTTCACGTTCATAAACCTCAGTGAGCACCAACAACTGTGTGGCTTCTTCCGCCTCGAGAACGCTGCCTTGGTGTCAGAAGAAAACTGCAGCGTACACCACTGCAGGACACACAGACAATAACAAGACCTTCCTGCCCCGAGTCGGCCTATCGGCACCGCTGCTTGGGCGCTGCTTCGGCCGGAGAAGCCCCTTGCTGCGGTCTGCAGCCCGTGGCTTAACCACGCCCCTCGGACTGCCACACTGTTATTATGTGTTTATTCTTTATCCCTGTTTTTGAGGAAAAATAAATGAATTGCACACAATTGAGAAGGCCAATGAGAAAAAAATGTTTTTTTCTTTGTATGCAGACATATCGGTTTCAATTCAAGACATTTTTATGAAATATTTTTTTAAAGTACATTAACCCGAAGAAGACAGACAATAGAGGAACTCGATAATTTCATAGAAGTTAAAAAGATGCTTAAAAACATTGCACTGTTCTGGCGTTAGTCTTTGGTCTTGACTTGAATGGTCTGATTGCAATACATTTACTGTATATACCAATTTATTTTAGGGGGTCGACTCATGTTGGGGGTGGTTATGATCGCCAGTGGCCAAGCCCTGCTGTGTATACTGTATATTGTATTCAGTATAACAGCATAAGGTAAAAGGAAATATTTAATCTGTAGATATCCACACACAGGAATTGGGGTGTGGGTTCTATTTTGCCCTGTCCATCACGTGCCCCGATGGCAGGTCTTATGAAGGGTATCATGGCCGTGCTCCGCTCTCCGACACAAAGTGTAGTACAGTTGGAGCCTGAGGTAACTGGCTGTGTAGGTGACAAGCCCAGTGCAGCGGGAAAAATAATTAAAATTATTTTGTTAAAAGTGAAAACAGATCTGTGAAGACGGAGGCCAATATTCACCCACAGCTGCACAAACAAACCTGGTATACAGTACATGGCACCACAGGTGAAGGAAGCCATAGGACACAATTCAGCCATACAGTGGGCTTCGCTGACAAGACAAATTGCATATATGACTAAAATCGCTGAAAGAAACATTGCCTCAAATCCCAGTCGAAACAAAGAAAAATAACTTGTACGCATTGTTGGAAAGCGGCGCAGGTAAAGAGAACATTTTGAATAACATTCTGTTGGCCCCAAACTTAGTGAAAGTGAAAGCCAAGAAAAATTGAGAAAAGAAAAAGAAACAAGAAAAACAAGACTGCAGCATCATGCCGCGTCCCAGAAGCCAAGCCTTTGTTCATTTTGATCGATCGCCTTGTATACAAAATTGCTCCATTTTGGCCCTAAAAGGGTCCGTCTGGCGTCTGTTTGTATGTGTGTATGATATCTCGGAAAACCGCTGAGAAGATAAATGTCAGGGTTGTACAAAATAATATAAACCAAGTCCCATCCGCGAGAGATTTGATCCATATACTGCATATGCAACACGATGATCATTCCACGTTGTGACAACCACACGGCGAAGTCTGCAGATGAACTGCGATTGGACTGATAAGTGCTGACAATGAGGACGCCGACAGGTTGGAAGTAAGGGATCCACAGTATATTTGATACAACAAGAGAGGTCGTTGTTGGTTCTAGGAAACTTCAATTTTTACTTCTTATTAATGACCCACCGGTTGAAAGAAGGCCCAACAGACTCTACTTTTTAAGGTGTATTAAGACCAAACCATAACTGCCTTTTACAGGGCAGTTATGGTTTGGCGCCAAACAACTTAAAATGATTGCGAAAACTGCATCGAGAACCACTGCCACTTTTAAACAGCAGCGCACATCTACGCCAAGTAAATGGCCGTTTGATGAGGTGTCGTCGACCTTGGTTGTTTTCGGATTGTTTCGCTTTTACTGTACCTGCTGGGAGAGCCAGGGCGCTTGCATTTCATTGCATTTTAATGTCGTGTACATTGTATTATAGAGTGATAGTAATAAAACGAACTAAAACTCAACTAAACGCATTGCTCATTACTTATTGCGATGTTGAAAAGACACAAATATGTACAGTATTGGGTTAATATCGCCGAAATAATGTACAGTCATGGCCGTGCCAATAAAGCGTCTCGGAATTGAGTATGTGAATGAATGGGGGCAGCGGTGATAAGCAGTGTGTTCGGGTCTGTAAAGTCACTGCCTGGCTTCTGTCACCAGGTCTGAGAAAGGAGGAAGCGTCCATGAAGTGCCTGACAGCACGGCGGGGAAAAAAAAAATCAATGCAGGGAAAGAAGAAAAACGAAACATAGTGGGATCGAGCGAAGTGATTCTGCTGCCAGGGTGAATCATTTGCAACAAGAAATTACGTTATAAACAGCCGAAGACAGATTTTCCTCAACGCGAGGTGAATTGTTTAATACGCACGATTCTAGGCCCAGTCGGTTAATGTCAAAAGAAAAAATAGATCTATTGTTTATTTTCCAGACTTTTGGCTGCTGTGGCACATGGGAAAAAAGCAGCCAAACGCAGCTCGCGAAAATATCGCCCGCGCTTGCATGTTATGATGGCGAAAGAGCCCTTATAACTAACGATAATGTTTCCACGTCTTTTGTGAATTCTTTAAAAGCAAAGCCAAGGCACCTCGGTGAGAGAAGTCCGATTTCTAAATTTCGTTTATTTCGACTTATAACTGAGGCACAGCAAGAATCCTCTTCAGCCATTTAGTTCACTCAGTCTGAATGAAAATGCGAATAGAATGTGCTGTGAAATAGCCTTGTTACATGGAGTCTCTTCTATCCCAGATTTCTGTCTCCTATTCTATTAGCGTTTTCACTTTCTACATTTAATAAACGACTCTCTAAATCGTATCGGTCGGGCTTCTGTTCCCTGCAAAAAAAATTTTTTACGGTGCAGCTCCGCAAGATTTCAACTCTGAGGCTCGGCAAATGAGTAATTATTGCTTTTCCCGTCTTCAAACCCTGAAAGAAAAATTTCTCTATTATGGCTTTTACCAAGTGTACCCACACGGTGCAGCTGCTGAGACCAGCGCGATGTCCGAAATGACGTACCGGCATACAATGTAGTACGGCTTCATATATATAAGTAATAGGTGACTGCAAGCCATGTCACGAGCAGACATGGAGGCTGTGAATAATTCAACAAACACCACTATGTATGTTGAAGAGACACATTTAGAAACCTACCTCTGCTCTCGCACAAGAGGCAAGTGAGGCGGCGAAGTTGAACGTGGACCTCGAATGGACTTGTTGCCGTCAATGGGCCAAATTGAGCTGCCGCTGACACGCCCCACTGCAAGGTATCAATAGCCTTGGGGGTCCGGGTAGAAAACAATCAATTAGTTATCTGTCTCACTTTGATTAAATGGAAAGGAACCGACTTAAAAAGGAACACATCTTAGAGACTTCCCGCCTTTCAACTTCACAGACATGTTTTTTTCATTCATCTCGGAATGCTTCATTTCCGGCTCGTAAAGAACACTTTGTTCACCTGGCGATGAATATGAAGAGATACAGTCTCGGGCGAAGGCGTACCCGTCTCGCGGCTGTTCTTTGTGTTATATTTATATTTCTGGAATAATTTCCACTTTTTTTTTAATGAAAATAGGATACGGCGGTTTCGGTTTTTCAAAGGTTATTAGACACGTCGGCAGTACGTGCTGCGGCTCGGTCGCTTCTCATCTGATTAGACGTATTATGTTGGAGACGAGAACATACACACAAACACACACACACACACACACACACACATATACGTCAAACAGCCAACCATTGGAGGATGTTTGCATAAGAACTGGCAATAACTAATATAGGTTGAATAGGTTGCTGAATCATGGAAAAAAATTTTTTTAAAATCATCATTTCGTAAAATCATTAAATACAACATCCTTTCTCGAGCGGGGCTTAAGACTCACTGTCATGCCAAACATTGTATATAATTTAACTGGGGTTTTGCCGCTGGAAAATGCCATATGTGACAGCGACGAAATTTTAATGTTTTTAAAGCATGAATCCCTGTGCATCCAATTACGCTTACAAGAGGCTCCCGGTCTCCGCCGGTGCCTGGGCGCCTGTTTCCCAACATGTGGGTAATTAAGTCTGTCACCCAATCAACTCTACCACGTTGATCCTCGGCACACTTTTAACAGCGTATACGACTGTATACGCTGTTAAAAGTGTGCCACGTCTCAACCTTGCCATTTAAAGCGCCCTCTCTCATTAGGAATCATGCAGCATTCGCCTGAGCATGAGCTAGTCGCCTCCCAGGAGACCTCGGTGTTGAAAAAAGAGGAAAACATACTATGTTCATGAAAAACAATTTGATCAAATAAAATACCGCCGGTCGTAAAAATCTGTTTACCTCTGTTATGTAAATGTAAAGCCGGAGCGGGTGCATTTTACTGTGAAAAGGGGGCATTCGCCGGAAAGGGCTATTAAAGCAAACAGACTGCGACGGGCGAGATCTGTATGTCTAATTCACGATGTGTGGATCTGGGATGTAGACTTTCAAAGATTGCTGTTGAAAGATTGCTGTTGAGAGCCGTTAAGCTGCCAACTCGCAGCCCGAGATGTGAGTTGTATTTTTCGATTTTGTTTTTTTGCTTTTTTTTTATGTCCACAAAAGCACTTTTCCCTTTTGTGGGACTTACAAATGGTGAAAAAAAAATTGGCTGAATTTTTTAAAGGACGGACGAAGCACCGGATGGCACGGTGTCCAGCGCGTAGGTTATTCTATTCACACAGAAACTTAATGGAAAACAAAACGCAAAAATCTTTGTGCTTGAAAAGTTCTGCTTCGCTGTGAGTATACTGAGCGCCCTTCATTTGTGTCACTATCGCAGACACCACGTCTCACAGCCCACCGCAGATACCGCAATGCACGCCGAAGGTGGGTTGGAAACGTGTTTATCTGTTTTTGCTTTGCGCGGTAATAAATGGTTAACTACACCATTAATTATTAAGTTGGACGTTTTACCAGGTCTTTGAATAAACCATGCCTTGACTAGCATATTCATCTCACTCCCTCACAACTTTATTCAATACTGCGACACAGTTCATGGTAAAAAAATATATATATTAAAATTTTTTAATTAACGTTGGTTTTTAAAGCCAGGGCTTCCCGTTTGATAGAGAAGAAGAAAAACCGGCTTTCATTTTCTGATGCCACCACAGTCCTCTCACTGTCATTTCAGCATCCGAGCTCCATTAAAAATCAAAGGAAACGCTGCCAAACAAAAACAATTTCCCCTGCAGTGTTTTGTTGTTGTTTTTTCCCCCCATTTTTGTTGTTTCGTAGTGTTGTTTGTAACCTTGTCTCGAGGCGCCGTGTAATGAAATACATTTTTGCGCCGGTGTCATGAGGACCATCAAAGTGCACCTTGAAAAATTCAAAGCCGTAACAACATTTTTGCCCGGGCCAGGAAGCGGGCCATCAGGAAGACGTCTGAAAGTCTGACCCAATGTATTTTATTCTAATTTTTTTTGTATAGCAAGGTAATAGCACAGAGATGGGAAAACAAGATTCCTTCTGACGGAAGCACGCACGGCCCTTTTGTGTCGCAAAATCGCGCTGGAAAACATTGGTGACCTGTCCAGATTTTCATTTTTCATTCATTGTCAATTTAATTGTCACCGCTCCCGTTGAGTCATTTTTCGAGAACAATTTCAGAGTTAAGATTTAGAGTTAACAGGTCATGAATTCGTTTGCAAGGTAAATTTGGGCACAGTGTGACGTGCCGTATGTATGCATTGACAATACTAATCTGATTATCTAAGTCGTGTAGAGGTAAAGGCATTGAAGGGCGAGCAGAGGAGAGTCTCAGAAAGAAGGCGAGGTGCATAATAGCAACAGGACTTAAACCCCGAAAACACTGATGCAATCACATTGGCAGACTTTGCACATTGGCCGGATTCACCCCCAATCTGAAACCGCGTCAGGGTTTCTCATCACCAAATCCGCCCGGGGAAATGCGAGAGCTTGTTTTTCCCAGTACAACGGCGAGTAGTTTGCTCAGCTGGACCTTCACCATTTCCCGCGAATGAGGGAATAATAGTGTTTGTGCAAAAAGTAAAATATACAGTTGGCGATAGGAGTTTCGGCTCCGAAGTTGACGCAAGATTCGGAAGATTTGAACGCATCCCGGAGCCTTGGACGGCCGTGGAACCGCTGAGCCACTGAAATGAACGGACTTCCAGTTTGTGGTTGTCGGTTGTCAGATTCGGCGTGATGCCGGCTTTAGACTTTCAGTTTAACATCAGCCAGCAGCAGAACCAGAAGGATGAAAAGCCTGGCCAGCTACATTATTAAACCAAAGCAGTCTGAGAATGTTAGAATTTTTTTTTTTAAGTTCAAGACTCTCATTAAAGTTGTACCAATCCGTTTCTGTATCACCCTCCCATAGTTAAAAATGAAACCAATGCCCTCGCATAGTCAGTCCATTGGTGCAGGGTTGCAACCCCCAGCGCTGATAGACTCGCATTGAAATACAGTAGGTGCATTTTCTTCTTGATTATTCCTTTTAGATAAAATATGGCAAAACAGAGACTAGACGGGTACTCTTCAGAGTTCGTTTTAAAAGATTTAGTGGTGGGAGAAGAGTCGGCGGCGGCAAGAATTAGGACACCGCTGGGACACGTGGCGAGTAAGTAGGTCTTGCAGGTTTTTTTCTTTTTTGTGGTGATGGATCGCCATCAAGTGATCCGAAATGATAAAAGTCGCCTTATTCTCCGATCGCTCACCTTGTGCACCATTTGATGGAATGCGCACATGGTTAGCTCATGATTGACTCCCATGATAAAATGCCGCAATAAGCCGTCACGTTATCACATTCAAGCGTGCTCGAGCCTGGCAAATTAGAAATTAAATTCCGCTTTCATCTCAATAGAAAAAACAAACAAATTTTAATACTATAAAAAAGAGATACTGCAATCTTGCAGAAATAAATTGACTTTGACTTTGATTCGCAGAGGGTCAGTCCTTTCAACGGCTGCCATCAATTCCAGACGTGACTCGCAGATGAAACGAAAGAGGAGGGCCAGCGGCATCTGGCTCGAAGACAGAAATACTAAACTGAAAATAAAGAAAAAAGGAAATAAATAAATAAATGTGTTGATTGACTGAAATATTCGGAGGCCATTAAGAGCGGTAAGTGCACACATGTCTGTTCCTCTTCGAGTTTCATTTAAGCTGCTCAATCATTTGTCTTTCCGGAGCCGATTCTCGTTTTGTGGTTCCACGTTGTATTTATCTATCCCCTCTACTCCGTGACAGCTCATTTAAGATAATTATAATCCGAGTTGTCACTCATCACTGCCATTTAGTGAAATTATGGACAGTTTCCCCATAAAGATTTCATAAGAGTTTTCCGGGGAAATACAAAGGACATAAGGGAGCAAACACAAAGGAAATAAGGAAGAAAACATCACAAGATCAGCACTAGAATTCAATTAAAAGTGATGTAGGTGTATATACTGTAGCTGTCAATTTCTCTACTGTCTCGGAATACAAGGTGCTTGTCAGACAGTCATGCATTTTAAATGATTTTGGTGGATGCCAATGTGGGCCATTGAAAATATTTGCCGCATCTCGTGGCGCATTAAAAAGTGATGGTAAGGAAATCAAACGTAATTCACATGAGATCATTCGATCGTTAGTGTCCTACTTAAAGGATAGGTTGGCTATATTTCAACCCAGGCCTTGAGAGAGAGCTAAAAGTGGATGTTGTAATATTACATCCAGGGGCTTTACAGGGTTAAAATGTTGGCTCTCATCATTTTTAACTGTTCACTGGACACTTTACTCTACTACTATTGACTCAGCTTTGAACTGCTGCAGCTTCACACTGTGCCTAAATGCAGCCCAATGGGGCGAACGTTTAACACTTTAAGAAAACAAAGCCTATGTAACACACTGGCTACATAGGTTCAGGTGGAAGGACTCGGAAGTTGTCGGCTCACCAGGTTGTATTGCAGTTCAACAAAACACAAAACGCTGAAGTGCGGAGACAAATTATAATACTGATACAGAATAACTATAGTCGGTGGAGGTTTTCCCGGCTGCAGTTCGTGAGCACTTGGTTGTGAGCACTCACTCCTAATCTCTGCCCGTGGCTTCCAGCTTCCCTGCAAGACAAACACACATTAAAGGTGCAGTGTGTAGAATTAGTGGCATTTTGCGGACCGGACTTTGCAGAAATGGAAGAGAATATGGAATATAACATTCATAAGTATGTATTAATCAGTGAATAATCCCATTAAAATAAGAAGAATGTTTTTGTTACCTTAGATTGACATTAGCCGTTTATATCTCCATGGGGGCTGGAGCTCCTTCCACGGAGGCCGTCATGTTGCACCGCCATGTTTCTACAGTAGCCCAGAACGGACAAACCAAACACTGGCTCTAAAGAGGGCCTTTTGCGTTTTGCGCGGGTTTCGCGGCCACCATAGATTCTCCTCCACGGACGCCGCCATTTTGCACCACCACGGACATGGAGGGTAATTCAGTTGGTTGCAATCTGCAACCTCATTGCTAGTGGCCGCTAAATTCTACACACTGCAACTTTAAAGAAAACTCTTCCCAGCTGCAATTGGGCCATTCAGACTAATTGGCCACAGCTGGTACCGAAAGTAGATAGAACCAGCCTATCGACCAGCCTATCGACCTGATTCCTCCAGCCAACGGATACGCTTCGTATTAACTATAGTATGGCAGTTGCAACAATTAGTTATAAATAAAATGGGATATTAATGTTATTTAAAACATGTTAAAAAAAATTAACTAAGAATCAGGTGAGTATAATGTTTAATGAGCTTCCTGTTTTTGAAAAGGACATGTAACATGGCTATTTCAGGCTTAAACGGTTGCCCCATTGGACTGCATCAGCACAGCGAGAAGCTGCAGCAGAGTGGTAAGTTTCTCACACAAGCTTGGTTTAGCTAGGAACAGTTATAAATGATGGGAACCAACATTTTGATGAGTTCCGGGTTGAAAGATAGGGATCCTTTAATGTCACAGGGATTCTCCGGTCAAGTGACGATAATTAGTTCACTAAACCTAGACAAAATTTTAATTAGAATCTGATGGCCACTAACTTATAGTTCTGTTGGTTGAGGTTAGTTTTATAATCCTGACACAAACATTGAAGCAATTGCCCAATTGCCACACAGTTGTGCAAAAAGCCACCGTTGTGGAAATAAGTTGTCCAAATATGGATGAGATGCAGTTGTTTCAAATACGTTTTCGTTTTTATTGTATTTTATCTGCAAGTCAAGGCCTTCCTGTCCCTGTTAACTCTCATCCATAACATTGATTCCTGTCACGCAATGTGAGTTATCAGGCGATTTGAAGGTCAGGGACTCTGGTAGACAGATTCTCACATGTGTCTCTCTTTTCATTTTCCCGCTGTAGGCGCAATCGATTTGTTTCAAGTCAATTAATCATGACTAGAATCTTCGCAGTCTGGAAATGTGATGTCACCAGAGGCAGGGAGATAACATATCAAAACACTAATACGGTTAATGGCAGAGGGAAGTTGTGAAGAACTGCAATGAAAATGAATCAAACTAATGCTTCTCGTAGATATCTACAGTATGTACCGAATCTGAGGATAGAGTTAGGTTTTCAAACCCAGCATCATACTTTGATGAGAAGTCAAATATGATAAATATGAGTTTCTGAACCATCCTCCGTGAATTGGGAACTTCTCAGTAGTTTTCAGTCTGAGGCATGACATGTCAATTTGGTGCGTGCTTGTTTTTTTTTCTTCCAAATTGAGAATCAAGTTGTATTTGAGAATACAACTTGATATACTTGACTTGCCTGGAAAATATCGTTTTCATTTTGATCCTGAAAATGAAAGGTGGACACACAAGGCCAAATTGACATGGACTGGATTGCAAATATGCTTGTGTGTGGCTATTGGTAACTATGCCTATTTGGTAAATAATACACATTTATTGAACATTTTAAATGACAGAAATGAACAATTATTGCAAATGTCCAGAATGTCTGCATTGCGAGTTACATTTAATACTTTGAAAGACATATTTTGAAAAATAATCTCTTTCTTATTCAATTAATATTGCAGGCAGGTATAGCATGTAAAGTAATATATATATTTGCTACAGGGCAGAGGTAGGATAAAGGTTCCACATTTCACTTGCACCCTAACCTAGAGAATAGAACAGTATTCCCTGGTTGCAAACAAATAAACTGAATCGCTGCCCTTAAAAAGTGTCAGAAGAGACTCCTACCTGAGACTTGTCTTATAATTTCTTGGGGAGAGATGTCGGTAATGTGACACTAGTAGTGTCTATGTGGACATGGAGCTGAGCCGAGTGCATTCAGCACTTTGATTTTCGTATTTTGGATTTCAATAAAAAAAGATTTACCATCTCAATCTCAATGGATTCAAACAAATAGTGTTTAGGCGGCTAGTCTGAACATTTGATAGCCGGGGAAGATCTTGACTATGTTATTACCTAAAATGATTCGGTTTAATCAAATGTCTAAATAAGTTTATTTTCCGTTCCGTTTTATATAGCAAACCCACCATATTCTTGCTATGTTATTCATTGAGGATCTAAACAACAGAACAACAACAAAACATTTTGGAAGGGACACAATGCAACTCCCAACAGAGACATTTTCCTCACAAAAATTAAGCCGTTGGAAACACCTGATGATTTCCAAAACGAGATTGCAGGACGTAAGAAAGACGAACAACAGAAAAGGTTGCTTATAATGACATGCCAGAATAAGGGAGCCAAATCCAGACGGAGCAACCGGCCCAACAGACAATGCTATCGGAGGGGTCTGGATGTGCTTTGATAGAGCTGCAATTAGTGCTGCCATTGTTAGAGGAAGTCACCCCGCAACAAGCTTCTTTAAATACACCTGCTTATTTGCACCTGCTCTGTAGAGATTTTTCAAACACGTTGCGTGAAACTCAGGATTACTCTGCAGAACAAGAAATCAGCCACACTTCCTTCTCCTCCTGTTAAAGATGCAGTGTGTAGAATTTAGTGGCATCTAGCAGAACAGACTTGGCAGAAATGGAATATAATATTCATAAGTATGTATTAACTAGTGTATAATCCCATGAAAATAAGAATCGTTGTGTTTTCGTTACCTTAGAATGAGCCGTTTATATCTCCATGGGGGCTGGAGCCCCTTCCATGGAGGCCGCCATGTTGCGCTGCCATATTTCTACAGTAGCCCAGAATGGACAAACCAAACACTGGCTCTAGAGAGGGACTTTCGCGTTTTTTGCGAGTTTCGCGGCCGCCGTAGATTCTCATGGATGGGAATTCAGTTGGTTGCAATCTGCAACCTCACTGCTAGTGGCCACACAATTCTACACACAACTTTAATTGTGAGACCCTCCCGTGGATGTGTAGGTATATGCACAAAGCACTGGTGCCAGAACTGTTTGATGAATTATTATTACATTATTACAATATTAGACAATTTTTACATTCATGTATATTAGCATCATTACGGTAGCCTTGGATGGGCGATGGCTGCATGCCTGCTCTGGAGTTCGGTAAAGATATATATTCACACCGTCGCACTTCCGGGATGAATAAAATGACACTCTGGGTAATGAAGCTGATTTTTGTAATTGTTTCGCCTCCTGCATTTCCACTTCTTCCAAGGTGTAAATGTTGTTTTATATTGTATCATAATTATATTGAGGGTATTTTCTGTATATTGCACTCCCTTTCATGCGTTCTTGGGCAGCTCTCTCTTGTATTTTGAATCTCAACTAGACTGCGAGACGATAACTTTAAAAATGAAGCTATATTTTCAATCGTGGGAACACCGACAACGACATTGCTCTCTATGGACACCATATGGTTATGGTGCCTACTGTATGGTTAGGGAAAACAAAATTGAATAGCGTCACAAATACAAGGTGGAAAAACAACAGAGGTAAAAACAACAGGTCGAGCGGGGGTTGGAAACATTTATATATCCTTCTTACCTGTAATCGTAAACATTACAATATATTTCACATATCCATGCCTGCAAGAATCTTGTAATGTGATTTTGGACGCCCCTGAAGTTGACCGGACCATTGCGCTGGGCTCAGATCAGATCAGAGCCATCTTTTTGCAAACAAAAACAGTGTGTTTTTATTGCAGATTTATTTATTTCCCCCCGTTTTCT
>OMKR01073632.1:0-22172 GCA_900302355.1 Cyttopsis rosea
TTACGCTGCTACCGTCTGGTAAACGTTACCGGAGCATCCGGGCACGGACTACCAGACTCACAAACAGTTTTACCCACAGGCCATCAGGCTTCTTAACCTGCAACATCTCTAGTCTCCTATGTAAATTAATGCACATCACCACAACTAAATGCACATATCCACCGGCACTCCTTCACTTTATATTTATATTGATAATGTGCAATAGTCTTGAGTACTTTTCTAGTTATAGGTTATTATTATTATTATTTTTTTTATCTCATTTGTCATGTACATATATGTTACCCCTGCCCTTTACTTCGACCTTGTGCCCTTATATGTGACCTCTACTTGTACGGTTGTACTTCTTATCTGTTTGTGCCTACTACGTAGTTGTTGCTTGCCTTGCCATAAGAATTTCATTGTCCAGAATGACCTTGTGTTGTACTGTACATTTGACAAATAACACTTTGACTTTGACTTTGAGGGGAATTTAGTTGGTTGCGATCTGCAACCTCACTGCCGCTAAATTCTACGCACTGCACCTTTAAGTGCATGAGCTCCTGTTTCTACATTCAACCAGATACAAGTGCAAGATGCTGTAAGGAATCAGAATAAATAAAAAAAAAATTTTTTTTTCATGTTGTCAAGCATGCATTCTGTCAAAATAACAACTTAACAGCTAGTCAACATCAACAACTCATGTGCTGTTAGTGTATTGTCAATACAACAACTTAAAGGTAGTTAGTTAAAGAGTAAAGATAGTTAGTCATAGCTCAGATAGGATCAGGTATGCAGGTGTTCCTGAAAGAGCAGGGGTTTCAGGTATTTCTTGCAGGATGTGAGTGTCTCTGCAGAGCGTAGCAAGTTAGAAAGATATTCTGGTAATGTGTCCAAAGAATGTACATTTGTTGTGCAATGTGGAGCGGGAATGAGGAAGGAATATCTGGTTTGTCAGTGAGCCAGAAGAGGCAGCTCACCATTTCCTGCTTTCAGCACTTTTAATAATAAGGCAGCGGTGACTAGTGATGTTTTTAGGAAGATCTTGACCTTGAATTCTATAAAGACCTGGGTGAACTACTCACCTTGAGCTGGAGCTCTTCACTGTCTGCACAGAAAATAGGCAGAGAATGAGACACTGGGGACACAAATCCGGAAAATACCTCTTCGTGTTCCTCAGGTCATCTCGGGCGACAGATCATACCAATGCACAACAATGCACACTACGCAGACATATACAGTACATGCATGTATAGAATTCATGTGTGTAATGTGAAACATCGTTAGGGTGGCGAGGTGGTTAAGCATATCAAGGGCACTCATCCCAAATCTCAAAAAAATCAACAGTTGATTTGATGAATGAGAATGAAAATGTGTCTCAATTTGTCTAAAGTTGAATTAAGCTGGCAAAGGTCTGCGCAAACACATCTTCTGCAAAATTTTGTTTCGATCCAATACCAAGTTAGAAAGGGTATTGTAGGTCATTTGCAGTCTGCATGTCTCTGCATCCTATGGTTTTTGTGATTTTTTTTTCAGCATATATTTTACTTATAGCTTTTCTGGTTCTTATTTACTAAAACAAATAATGAGGGAAATAATCCTACAGACGGACTTGGCAGAAATGGAATATAATATTCATAAGTATGTTTTAATTAGTGTATAATAAGTAGTGCATAATTCCATGAAAATAAGAATTGTGTTGAGCCATTTATATCTTCCCTTCCACGAACACCGCCATGTTGCACCGCCATGTTTCTACAGTAGCCCAGAACGGACAAACCACACACTGGCTCTTTTCGTGTTTCGTGGCCACCGTACACGGAAGGGGAGGGTGATGGGAGGGCAGATGCCGGTAAATCTTACACACTGCACCTTTAAAAAAGGTGCAGTGTGTAAGATTTCTCACCTGGCAGGTATCTCACCAACAAACCGCCCACTCACTGTGTCCCAAGCTCATTCCCAGCAGCACTGAGTCACGTCAAATCCTCAGCGGGAGCTCGAACAGAGTAGAGCCTAAACTCATTTGGATTACGGCTTTGGACCAATGAGGAAAGGTCCCCGGCCCCCACCAATGGGTCTACCGGGGTGAAGGTCCTGCTCTGATGGGAACCAGGCTCTGACCGGGGGGTCCAAGCGTGTCCTGTCAGGGATGGCTTGCTGTGCATGGGCTCTGTCTCTGCTGCTGCCGCTGCTGGTCTCCACGGGGAGTGCGCTGGACGTGGTGGTCCAAGCCTCCCAACTTAAATGCAGCGAGGTTAGAGTGTGAAATTTTTTTATTTTTTAAATTATTATCATTGTTTCATTCAGGTCGTTCATGGGTTCTTCTCTTCATGTGATTTTGTTTTATTTTTAGCTGGAAACTAAATTTCCTCTGGAGAGACAATATAGATCTGACCCTATGATATGATGTTTACTTTACAAGAAGTGAAGCTGTTGTTTCCCTGTGTCTTGCGTGGCACTTAGAATGGACATAGATACAGATCAGAGTTTACTGTCTATTAATTATTTACTGTCATGCCTCAATGGCTCAGTGTCACAAATTGCCTCTCCATTCCTTTCCAATCATGTCATGCATTGTGACAAGGCATTTTGAAATGTACTGTAGGCGTGTAGAGCACAGCCTCTTCGAAATCTGTGCAAATTTTTTTTAATTTGTTTGTCTTGAGATTTTGTGTATTGTGGTGTTCACTCTTAGTCTTTCTCTCCAAAGGGTTTGACCCACTGCTCATTGACAGGAGGTGAGGCCGAATGATCAACACAAAATATATCACATCGTATTTAATAATGTGATCCACGATGCAACATCACATTTTTTCATACAAACACCTTTTTCATCCTTTACGTGACTCGGTTTGTCTAAAGCTTGGATCCTCTGCTCTTCCCTCAGCCTTTGGCTACGACCCGTCCATCGAGGACCCAGATCCCAGCGTGGTCGTTCAAAACGTGGAACCAAAAGTGGTTCTGTGCTGCTTTGAAAGTCACGATTGTACACCCTGTCTGCAAATTCAGATCTCACTTAACAAAGGTACACACGATCGTTGTTATGTTTGCTCTGACACGCTGAAGCAGAGGGAGGCTGCTTAACTAAACAGGGATTATTTATTAACTCTCCTTATGTTTCTTAATGTCCTATGTGAAAGCCCCTTATACTGGTTGATGTAATAGTTGAGTGATTTGTTTGGCCAGAAAATGTTTTGCTGAACTGTCAAGCCGAATGCGTCTCGATATTTTGTTTCCTTGGAGCATGTTCATGGCATTAAAATTACATGATTGACATTGATGGCTTTACGTTGTTGTAGGTTTTGCCAATAAGAAGGAGGATTCTGAGGAACATGGTGATGAGTGGGAGGAGGGCTCTGGAAATAAGCAGATGATGGTGGTCAGAAGTGGTCAGGCAGTCTTTTCCCACCCAAGAGGTAAAAAACAACAACCCCATGAGTCTCAAATAAGAACCAAAAGCGATACACACACGTTATACACACATTTCACTCTGGTGCATGTGTCTGTCTCATACGTAAGCCTCTCTCCCCGTGCTGCAGCGTTGGTCAAGGTGTGTCTCAGCAGTCCGGGCGCCACTGAGTATTGCAAGGCTGTCAAGTTTATACCGACAACTTTGCAGCAGCTTGGGCCTGAAGACCAGGTAGCTCACACTTCCCCGTCCCCACTGAGCCAAGGCAATGGGGTGGACGTCATGTTTGTTATTTATTGTTTATTTCAATAATTGCTAAGAATAATTTTGGTGATTTTTTTTTTTTACCCTTAATTTAGGTTTAAAAAATTGTATCCATTTTCCGCAGATGTGGCTCTTATTGATGGAGCCCATAGCATTTGGCGCTCCTGTCGTGGTTCAGGTCCAGGCGAATTCCAGGAAAACCTACAACATCACAGTCCCATCATTACAAAGGGGTGAGATTAATGACTTTAATCGAAATAATAGATTAATGATATTAACCAGTAATCTAAAGAGAGACACATCAAAGATGCTTTGAACATGAAAAAGATCTCTCTCCTTCTTTACAGTTTGCTCCATGAACCTAGTGGTCTCTGTAAAGGGCTGTGATGGTAAGTTTATGAATGAACACGTTAAGAATATAGTTGTACTGTACTGTACCACCTCTTTGCTCAGTAACTACTATAAAGCAATGTGCATTCTGAGTGATTTCTGGAAGAAACATTAGAATGTCTACAGCACCATATCTGTCATATGTCGTCCTAAATCTGGTATATATTCGATTTGTGGCAATGTGACCCCTGAATAGTCATATCAGAGTTGATGTGACTCTTCCATCACTTCCTGTTGATATTGATCATAATTCTGCATTGGCGGGACTGTTGAAGTAAAGATGGATGACGGTGGAAGTCAATCCATCAGTCCCTCTGTTGCAAGACACAGCAGCCATAGCCAGCATGCCCCAAAAGGCTCAATTCCTCAGAATCCTCCTTCTTATTAATTCATTTAATGAAATTAAAACAGAAGCTATAGCCTCTGTGACTTCCATTTAGCCTGTTTTGTTTATCCATAGTCACTCAATCATACAATATTTCATTGACGTCAACTTCTTTTAGCTCCGAGGATTCAGGCTGTTATTGATCAGGAGAGAGATGAAGTCCTGCTCAAACTGGTCATCACTGATAAGCACAAAGAGGGCGTCATGTACCAGAAGTTTTGGAATGAAATGCCTGGAGAGGTGCTTGAATGGGTTAGTAGGCCCCAATGCCACCCAAAAAACATGTAAATCCACTTAGCACTATCTAGTCTCTATTAGTCAAGTAAAAAAAGCTTTATTGTTCTATGCTTAACCTTGTTCTTTATCTTTCAGCCAAAGGGCCGGAGAGAGATAAGCATTCCATTGAATTCTGTAGCACCGTGCCTATGCTTTCGGGTAGCTCACAGTTAATCTCCAATTGATATTAAGAGATTGACCGACTGCGTGATAATACAAACATGGATATATAATACTTAATGTTTGACAGGTGTGGCTTGAGGGAAAGGAACTCCACAGAGATTCCTGTCCCTTCAAAAACCTGCGAGGTGAGGAAGGACCGTTGGCCATTGTTGACCATTTTCAGCTCTACTTCCACTTTACGTTGTTTGCAATCATGTAGAAAAATCCAAATTGGTCTTTTTTTCCCCAGAAATAACTGAAAAGTTGCGGAACAATGTGTCCGTATCCATGTGGGAGGCTCAAGGGAGAGGGGACGTCACTGCACTTGGCTGGAACGTCACCGCTCCCTGCAGGCTGGAGGGTGAAGTGTGGCTCTGCAGGAAGGCCCCCTCAGCTCAGGGCCACTGCGAGGAGGTGACAGGCTCCAGGCAGAAGATGGACAACCTTGAGCATGCAGGATGGAGGTTCACGCCCAGAGGACACTTGGTAACTCCCCTCTGCCAACCCCGTGGACATGTTTACATTTTAACGACAATTTACTCTTCATTTCTTAAAATAAATTACATCACAACATATATTACATTATATAAGGTAACTGCTATACTGCCGTTGTGCTGTGACCCTGAGCTCAACTGGACATTTACCGTTTTTCCACAAAGTTATGACAAGTTAAAAACTCCCTTTCGTGTTTCGCGAAGTGTGAAAAAACAATTCACTTACTGTATAAGAGATTTATTCATTAATTGACGTTAATAATAATTAATCTTAATAACGTGATTATTTTTAAGATTTATCTTTCCCCCCAATCTTTTAAAGATAAAAGCCAAAATTGCCAGAATCCAAATCAGTGATGTTTTCAAGTAACCAGTTGGGGACTTGCTATTCCCCATACTCTACAGTATACATCCTCATATATACCCCATATAAGACCGACTTGGTTTTAAATGACTTGTTTTCAAATATTATTATTCTGTATTTTTTTCTGACAGAAAATAGGAGAGTTCATTAATATGTCACCACATCCTGCACTCTGCATTAAGGTGACGTTTGTTTCCATCACTCATACACGGAGCTCAATAACGTTCAATGTACTGTTTTGCCACGTTTCCCATATCAGTTCTCTCTACTTACCTATGCTGTTCATCTCTGGTCAATCCTGTTTAGATCAAGCTGCATGGGTTGGATTCAAAGCTGGAGACACACTGTCCTTTTGAAGGTAAAACACCGATGATGAATTAATTCCAAAATGTTTCACCATACTACATTCAATTTTTTTTGTTTCACAGAATTACTGAGATAGGCTTAATGTGTGATGTAATATGTGATGTTTTTGATAAAAAAGTGTAAAAAATATCCCAATATTGCATCAAGGTATTATCAATGTTATATGATTTCTTCTCTAGAACCTCGACGGAGATGGAGCCTTCTCATCCTTACTGCTCTCTTGCTAATCTGTCTGGCGATACTTGTGGCCTACTTTCTGCAGGGATTTCTCAAAGGTTAGGAATGTTTAGGAATCAATCCATCAATAAACCATATGCCAATGTACATTATAAATTACATACCCAATGCCTCTGTCATACCACCAGGTTACGTTTGGAGATGGTTTAAGGAGGGTGATGTGAGAGGTAAGGATAAAAAACTTGAATTTGTATTGTGTCCACATTTCTCCTTTGTTAGAGTTTTTCATGAAAGTATTTCTCTTTTCAGGCACAGTTGGTGGGAGCCACGTGGTGTTACTGTACCACCCCGATGGGAACCAAGCTCTGCCGGTGCAGATGTGTCATCTCGGCTCGTCCCTCCAGGCCCTGGGCTTCAGCGTGTCACTCGACCTGTGGAGCCAGGCCGAGGTGAGTGTCCTGGGACCCGTGCCCTGGCTCCACTCACAACTGGACCGACTGCAGAGACAGGGAGGGAAGGTGGTGCTGGTCCTGACCCAGGCATCTTGGGCGAGGGCTGAGGAGTGGGGAACAGCCAAGGGGAGGGATAGAGACGTGGCAGAGGAGGATGAGGAGGCTGAAAAAACATCCTTCCAATATGTCGATGTCTTTGACGCGTCCTTAAGCTGCATCTTGGCAGACTACCTCCAGGGCCGTGCCGGCAAGCGCTTTGTCTTGGTTCAGTTAGAATCCCTTCCTCCGCAACCCGCGGGCTCCAGCAGGCCGCTGCCGGAGCTGTTTCGCGGCCTCTATCTCTACAGCCTCCCTTCCCAGAGCCTGGGGTTCCTTACAGAACTGGTTGCGGGACGGCACGGGGCCTCGGCGTTGGCGAGATGGAGGAAGGCCGGGAGCCTCAGGATCTTACTGACGGCGTTTACCGCTGGATCAGCCGTGCTCCGCCTCGCAGGGCTACCCCAGGACTGTGTTGGGGTGGAGGAGGAGGACACGTGGGAACAAGTGCCCCTGCAACCTTATCATATTACTCCTCCCTCCAGCCATGAAAATTTCCCTAGGATCAGTGGAATGGAGTTTGTCTAAGAGCAAGCGAGACGACAGGAGTGGTGGTGTGGTGCTGTTATCTTTGCAGAGGCTTCATTTGTTTGAGCCCAAGGCCTTTGTATACGTGTGTATTTGAGTGATTTGCTTCAATAATTGATCTTTTTTATGATACATATATAAACAACATCTTGCCATCTCGGCAATAAACTGGTTTGCTTCAGCGTCTTCCCTGGGTCGGAGATCCCTGGACACTTGGGTGGCGTGTGGCCGGCGGAACTGCCACAGTCATCTATACTTTTGTGAGGAGTGATTTATTATAGCGCGCTAATGTTTTCATTAAGCTTAGAAACCGGTTGAGATGGAGCAGTTCACCGCTCTGTACTGCAGTACATTTCGTCTCATCCAAGTGGCAGAATGCCAGCAGCCGTGATGGATGCTTTTCAGTCTGGTTTGCTGGAGGTCTATGAAGGGGTTCCACAGGGATCAATAATGGTGCCGTTCCACTTAAACTGATCTAAAGTAAATGATCTGCATGTTCATACTAAATTGTGTTCCATTAAAATACATATAATTATTTTTTTTAATCTTTTTTTTTTTTAAGGGAAGGACAAATGGTTGTAAATAATTGTATTGTAATAGACTGGTCATTATGATTCTTTGCCTCAGGTTTCATTAACTGCGGGTCCTCTCTACAACAGGTGTATTATATTGAAAGCTGTGATTGTTCATTCTGAACCATTATTATTATGCACAACAATAGACCACCCAGCATGAAGGTAACATTGTGTGTCTAAGTTGAATTGAGGTTTGCCAAAGTGAAAGGGGTTGAATACTTTCGCAAACAGCATATTTCATTTTTCATTTTCTTAAATATTTTGTGGTGTGAAACTCATGTTACTTACTAGTAATTCATTAAAAATATTGTAAATTAAAATATGTAGAAAAATATTTGTATGTGTTGTATCCAGTGAAATGAGTGATTTAGCAGGGTGGTTGCAACACCTTTTTGCAAGGCACTGCATGTCATATTCTCATATGGGGCCCCCCATAAAGGTCTGAAGGTTACTGTAAATTGAATTGAATGGCTGTTCTTTTATAGTGCCAGCTAAATAAACATTGGATAAACATCAAATATGTTTGTGTTTTTTTTTTTTTTTTTTTTTTTTAAACAAAATAATCTTACGGATTACCACTTTAATATTCAGTGCTCTGTGATTGGTTGGTGGGATCAGTCCCAGTGGGGTTGGGCGGTGTCTGCTGTGTGGTGCAGGAGGAAGAAACAACCAGAACCAGTGCGTATCCATCCCGGACCAGGACGGAGAGCGGCTTGAGTGCTAAATAAGTCCAGAGCACGGGTTTGAACAGTAATAATAATAATAGTTTTCCATTGGTCTGGTTTGACAGCTGTGGCATGAAACGGTGAAGCGAGAAACCAGAGCCTCAGCGTCGGTTCGTGCCACGGACGAGCTCGTTTGGAATCACGGTAGGACCGGGACGGAGAGCAGACGAATCAAGGGCTCGCATCTAATCTTCCCATTGACGCATGAACGTATTATCGCCAAAGTCCAAGCTCCCCGGACATCACTAGATGCTAGCCGCTAACAGGCTAGCAGCTCTCTGACCTTAGCGCGGTGCTAGTGAGCTAACATGGCTATGGTACTCCCTGGTCCGCGCCATGCTGAGTCCGAGTTCCTGACCAAACTGGATCTATAGCCCATGTCATATTAAGGGAACACAGAGCTGGGGGACATCTTTCTCAGGTTCCCATTATGTGCTATATAGAGCTGGGGACCTGGGAACATAGGACCCTGGGAACATAGGACCCTGGGAACATAGGATCCTGGGAACATAAGATCCTGGGAACATAGGATCCTGGGAACATAAGATCCTGGGAACATAGGATCCTGGGAACATAGGATCCTGGGAACATAAGATCCTGGGAACATAGGATCCTGGGAACATAGGATCCTGGGAACATAGGATCCTGGGAACATAAGGTCCTGGGAGCATAGGATCCTGGGAACATAAGATCCTGGGAACATAGGATCCTGGGAACATAGGATCCTAGGAACATAGGATCCTAGGAACATAGGATCCTGGGAACATAGGACCCTGGCAACACAGGAATGACCCCCTGTTTACTCTCAGTGTAGAATATGAAGTTAATTCTGTCTGTTTTCTTTGCGGGTGCCCCGGTCCAGGAGAGGAGCGATGCCGTGGTCCTGGTCCTGCTGCCTACCTCTGGTGCTCTTCCTCTGGGCTCTCCGTGTGCCGGGGGTGCACCCTGCGCCCTGCCACACCTGCACCAAACTCACGCACAGCTTCATCAAGGTACCGCGGCCCTGACGGGTTCTCCATGCTGCTGTGTGTGTTTTCCATTTGGTTAAAGAGTGCTGGGATGTATTTGCGCACGTCAATCTATCCAGGGTTCTTACCGGGTCCTTGAGGTGCTTAAAGTGCTTGAATTTCATCCTCAGAAATTTAAGTACTGGAATATGTTGAAAGTAGCCCCCTTTGTGCTGAAGTGCTTGAAAACCTGTGATATTGAAAGTCCTCCCCAAAGGGGCCTTCATTACAACATATATACAGATAAATTTGCTGAATTTACTGTTGGTCTGGCCCCAAAAGACAGGTGGAAAAACATTTTCATTTACAGCAGGTGAACTAGACCAGTCCCCAAATAAAATATTAATGTTGTGTCGAGTATAGAGTATAAAAACAGCATTAAAATTAAACAAACAAAAAAAAAAAAATCGAAATTTTCCATTTATTTAAAATGTTCACGTTCAGGCATCTACTTTTGTCTTTTGTCAGGGTTTGGAGCGAACGGCCAATAAGAATTTTGGAGGTGGCAACACTGCGTGGGAGGAAGAGAAGCTGGCGAAGTACGCCCGCAGGTAAGGGGGTTATTATGGAGCTTTACCATATATAAATTTAATTATTCAAGTCAATTTTAAATATAACACGCAGAGGTTCGTTGAAATGTTATATACACATAGGAGAGCCAATGCAAGCCAACATTTGCATGAATATAATTATAACAGTGTTAAAAATGCCATTTCTAACTGTTGGGTTTTTCTATTCAGTGAAACTCGGCTTCTAGAGATCGTAGAGTCTGCGTGTGAGAAGACAGATTTTGAGTGCAACCAACTGCTGGAGCAGATAGAGGATCAGGTGGAGACATGGTGGTTTCACAGGTAATGTGTGTATGTGTGTGTGTTCTACTGTATCATAAGTCACAGCATCATAAGGATACATTTCCACTTTAAACATATTTGTAAAAGACAAAAAAGATTATTCTTATATTTATTTTTGCAGCAAATGCACTGTATATCTACAAACATGTACGTAACTGATGTGTGTGTGTGTGTGTGTACACGTGTCCTGCAGGCAGCAGGAAGCTCCAGAGCTTTTCGACTGGCTGTGTATAGAGGAGCTCAGACTCTGCTGTCCACCAGGACGCTATGGACCCGACTGCAAAGGTAAGAGAAAGAAATACACAACATGGGATACCCCAATTTTATCAAAATGATGCCTTTTTCCACTGCCAGCAACCGTACAGTCATACCTTCTCTAGACACTTCACCACGCCTACTCTATGGCTAGGCATTGTTAGGATTTTCACAATCGAGTCTTATCATTCAAAAAAAGTCAAGTCAAAGTTTGCTTTATTGTCGGTTCTGCTACATGTGTACACACATACAGAGAACTGAAATTGCATTTCTCTCTAAACCCTAGAACATATCTAGAAGGAATATACAGGCTAAAAAATATACAGGACTAACAATATACAGATTCAGATTGTGCTTCTATTATTTTATTTATCCAGAGGGAAATTATTGTGCAGCAGTTGCAGTACAAAGCAGGATCGAGTTTCAGCAGGACACCACTCCCTAGTAGAGTACAAATACACAAAATAAACATAAGAGTAAAAGAGTCAGTAAGGTGTACAAAATACACATATTTTCTGTATTCAGTTACATTCTATATGTGCATGTGACCTTTTTCATAGTTGTGTATTGTTGGTTATGTTTTTGTTAAACTGTGTTGTATTTATTTATTTATTCATTCAACAAAGAAATGGCTTGAATAGTCTACATTTTTATACAGTGTATTTGTTTCGTAATGGATAATAATGTATGCTACTTGAGAATCCTCCAGCTGGTTGACATCGATGAGATGAATCATTAGTGTGGTGGGTTTTCCAATTGCGGTGAAGTAGGCAAAGTAGAACTGGCTTTGGATACCCAGCTCCAGCTCTGCGTGTTCCTTCCTGCCCGGCAGAATGTCCGTCGGGCCCAGGCGGAGTGTGCGGAGGTCTTGGACGCTGTGAGGGAGAAGGGACTCGCCTGGGAGATGGCGAGTGTGTGTGTGACCCAGGATATTCGGGGCAGCTGTGCCAGAGCTGTGCTGATGGATACTACAGAGAGAAGAGCTCCAACCACAGCACTGGAGCCTGTGCAGGTACCAGGGAGATGGAACGAGCCATTGGTTCTTACATGGACTCTAAACATTGATTCTAAAATTGTTGTTTCTTTTCTCACTCCTCATATCTGTAGCTTGCTACCATTCTTGTAAGAAATGCTCAGGGCCACAGGACTACAAATGTCTGGAATGTAAACCAGGCTGGATTCTTCACGACAACAAGTGCGTGGGTAAGTCTGGCTTCTCGGACCAAATGGTGAACTATGCCAAAGCATATGGCCGTTTCTTGACTTGACATCTTGGCATGTGTCATTTTAGACATTGATGAATGTGGCACAGAGCTAGCACGCTGCCCTGCCAACACCTACTGTCACAACACAGATGGATCATATGAATGCAGAGGTAAGTTCTCTTCTCCGGTAACTTTGAAAGTTAGAACAAGGTTTTTCTTGTGCTACACAACACTTGTGTGTTATCTACTATTCATCAGTATCTTGTTCAACAATGTAGTTGAAAGTTATAACTTGTCAAAATGTATGTTATAGCTGCAGGCTTTGTCGCAATATCTGCATGAAATTGTATTTTTATTTTGAATAAATCAATTAAAAATGGACTTGTTGTAGCCTCAGATGCCCAGTGTTTAGTAAATAATAAGTGGTTGTGTGCAGGCTGTGACCAGGCGTGCGTGGGCTGTATGGGTAGTGGTCCGGCCCGCTGTAAGAAATGCGCCCGTGGCTACAGAATCCAAGGAGCCAAGTGTCTTGGTATGTGAATTTTAATTGTCCGTTTCCATTTGTTATTTTGGTGTTTACTCACTCCCTTGCTCTACTCCTACCCGTGCAGACATAGATGAGTGTAGCGAACGTGCGATCGCCTGCCCGGGGCTGAACGAGGCCTGTATCAACGAGGAGGGTTCCTTCCACTGCGACTGTGCCGAGGGCTTTATTCGAAGAGACAGCATCTGTGTGGAGAACAAGCCCCCCAGTAAGTAGCACTAGTGTTGTATACAAACTGCTGAGTTTTTCAGACGTAAATTTTATTTTATTTGCTTCCTCAGCCGGCCCAGAGAAAGGTCTGTTCGATGAGTTGACCGACGATGAGGTCCTGGTTCTACAACAGATGTTTTTTGGGGTTGTCATTTGCGCCTTGGCCACACTCGCTGCCAAAGGCGACATGGCCTTCACTGCTATCTTCATCGGGGGCGTGGCAGCCATGGCCGGCTACTGGTTCACTGAGAAAGGAGACTCCATGCTGGATGGATTCCTGAAGGGACGCTAGTGCCAGGAGTACTCTAGTTCTGGGTAGGAAATGAGGAGGTGCAAAGCCAGCTGAGGTAAAGAAGAGTCCTTTGAGGCGGCAGACCATCCCCGCAGTGTGAGCCTATCAGGAAGCTACTTTCAGGTTGGGGAGTTACTTGGAAGGGCCTGCAGTGTTATTACCAATGGGACAATGCAGGATTATTTGAGATGTTGAAAAAAGAAGTCAGACCGAGGCTATGGCTGGGAACAGAGCTAGGTAGCCGCGAACCTTGGAAGAGAAACTGGCAAAATGAGTGCACAGAGATTATGGAACTGAACTCGATCCCCTACCCTAAAAAGGGGGGAGGTGAAATGAATAAGACCACTACTGATTGTCACAGATTTATTATGCATTTTCATGGTTCATCAAGCAAACGTCCACATCTGAACATTTAAGCATTTATCACGTTCATTTTGTTTGTATGTTCAATTATATTTGTTCATTCTATTTATTTTTAAATGCTTTGAAACAGGGGCTTTCTCCTGGGATGAATGGTAGATTAGGGATGTGGTTTGCCCGGGTCGGTTATTGAACCACTCGATTATTGAACCACTGCTAGCTGCTTTCTTTCCCTCATGCTAAAGAAAGCTCCTTGAAACTCTGGGATCCATTCGTTATAAAGGACTGTTCATGTACGTCTATGTCTGGTTTTTAACTTGCATACTTATGAAAAGGTTATTTTAAAATGAATGCATGTGAAAGGATCTGCAATGAAAGTTTATTATATTATGTGTATTATGATTTATTGTTTTTGCTGCCAGATTTAGTATGGATATCATTGCTTTTTACCAGTGTTTAAAAGTGAATGTGTGTGAGGGATGAGATTGGGTTAAAAAAATGAAAGGTACTCTGGAAGTGAAAAAAATATTTATTATTTATTTTTGCCTTCAGGTTATTTTCAAACATTTTTGGAAGGTAATGTTTGTCATTTATTTATGCTTTTCTTATATTCTATAGAATGTTTTTTTTTTCTTTTTTCGGAAAGCCACTGAGATATTTAATTCTATAATTCTCATAATTCCTCTTTTGTGTTTTGTTCTCAAAGATTGCAATGCTTGGGGTTCATCAGGCTAATATGACTTGTTTGTTTGAGTTACTCAATGTTTGTTTTCATTCACGTCCAATTGTTTTTCCTGCACTTACAATAAAATCTAAATACATAAAACAGTGATTGTTAAAATGTATTCTCTGCCAAAGCACATCGCATCAAAACAAATACATTTTGAAATGCATGTGGTGTCCAATTAACTTGAGTTCACCAATTACTTTGTTGATTACAGAAATTCCCTTCTTTACTGGCCATTAGTAATGCCTGTCCATCCAACGTGTCACATGTGTGTCTAACAGCCACTAGGACGGCTGAGGACAGAGGTGCACGTTGAGGCCTATTTCAATGTTCCACTCCAGTTAATGGGGTTTAGGCGCAGCAGCTCCCTCTCCTTCACAGCCTCGAGGGAACGGCTTTGAGCTCTGTCTCTCCACGTCTGCTCCATTAGCTAACACACACACACACACACACACACACACACATCAAAGCACTGCCCAGCTCATTTTAAAACAGAGTTTTACAGTCGCATTTTCAATCACTTTCACATTACTGGTGGTAGAAATGTGCTGTAAACACAATGATATCCAGTAGTTTCACAAAATATGTACCTTCTTATTCTCGTCCCTGTACACCGTCATTGCTCTGCTGTGTGAAATCCGCTGCTCTCTTTCTCTGGACACAGCAAGGCGGTCGACTTCACATAAGAACTCTGATTCTTTCACTTTATTGGCCAGCTGATGTTTAAACTCCACTTTTTTCTCCTCCATCTGTCTCTTAAGCTGCTCCCTCAGATCTTTCCTAGTACAGACACATTTTTGCTTTCACAGCAATAAATTCTGCAGAACTTTTGCAACGGGTGGTATGGCAACAGCAGTTTTTCTTTATGTATAGGGCAAATAGATGTGTATTATGTCACACATACAGATATGGTCGTAATTGAGGGAGAAGCTTGTCAGGTGCTGATGATCAGTGAATGTGGCCGTCCTTACCTGTACTCTTCTCTCTCTGTGCTGGTGCCATAGAAGGGTTTTCGCCACCCCTGATGATATCTGGCAAAGAAATTTAAAGCTAATTAATTCATAGACATTTCTGAGCAATGCTATGCATGAGTGGTTCCCTTTCAGCTTCTGCTGTCAGTCATAAAGTTCATTAGTGTCTCCTGAGGGTCAGGCTGTACCTGTAATGCTCTCTGCGCTGCATGAACAGCATCCTCTGCTGGTTGTGATGGTGAACCATTGGTGTTTCCAGACTGACGGTGCGTTTACAGACCAGAGGTGGATGCAGAGGGTTCAGTCTGGGGATGCTCTAGACATCATATACTTTTATCAAAAGGGGGAATATGCCTTAAAGTGGGCAAGGTCAGATATATCCACAATCTGCTCACCTGAATGCCTGTCCAGGATTGGGGCGCACTTGAGATTTTGGGCAATGACAAGGATGTGACCATTAAGCAATGACTCTGGCGTGAAGGAGGATTGCTATGAGGCATGGACACTGGAGTGGAGGCCACGCAGAAGGCCGCTACAGTGACGGAAATAACCATTTTAAGTTTCCAACACTATACTAACAACATGGTAATATATAAATACATAACAAACAGAACAAAGTGTTTCCTTACGTAGTTTCATTGTGAAGTTCAAGCTGTCACTTGTGTTCACCAGTCCGCAAACTCCAATCTTTGAAAGTGAAATTCTATAAAGAGGTCCACTTCCTCACTCCTCAATTTAATGAAAAGTAAATATTAATAAAAACCCATTAAAAATTATGAAATAGAAAAATGTTTCCCACTCATACAGTAGCTACTAGTTAGACATTAAACTGCGACGCCTTTGCTGTCTGTGTTTTGCATCAGGCAACAGTTTCCTTGGGAATAAAGTTACCGTGCCACTCCCATTCAGAAACTCTGCACTTGAACAGAACATTAATCTGAGATAATGGACATGGCTAAACAAGATCACAGGAGGTAGAAAGATAGTCTTATAAATAAAACTTTCTAAAACAGTATTTTATTCAACATATAGTATTTTGTAAAGATTGCATTATTTAAAAGGGGTACACATTTTTGTTCAACAATCACTAAATAATAGCAGCTCTGATATAAATCCACTACTTGTGTGTGCAAATCAAGCAGCTCCTGCCGGTTCCTTTCTGAGGTATCATATTCCAAGCTTCTCATGGTTTTCCCAGAGCCAGGCATGGTATTTATTTAACTTGTGATCCTGAGGGGTAACCTTGTAAATAATGACAAAATAACATGTGACTGCATTAATAAACATTCTACAACACGGCTAGGTAAACCACAGAATTAGATAGTTATACATTAAATGTACCTGTCTCCACTCTCCCACACAGAAGATGCGGTATGAGTCGTTGCCATATTTCCCAATTCCATGCAGCTCAATTGGGTAACGCCACTGTTTAGTAAGATACTCATCTGTACAGGAGAGAAAGGACAAAGGGTCTTCATATTTCAGTATGTGCTGATTGAAAACCTACAAAATACCAGGAGTGGCATATGAATGATACCTAATCATCACCTGAGAAGCGGATGATTATTTTGGCTCTCAGTTCATACAAGCCGAGTGGCTTCAGGAGTTCAGACATGGGCTTCCACTCCACCTCCCTTGTGAACTCAGCTGACGGGTACTGCTCGAAAAACCTCCAAAGCACCGGGATTGCCATTTTGCCTGGAGAATAGAAAGTCAATAGTGACAAAGTTTACATATTTAAAGTTCTCATTAGTATAAAATCCCATGTGTGTGTTGAAGTTAATATTTCTGTGTGTTTCTATTTGATCTCACCACTGGTCTTGTTCAGGAAGATGGTAGCAACAAGGAGCTTCCAAGGGTCATGAAAGAGAGTCTCTTGTACCAGGTTAAAGGGGGACCGTGGCGGGGTCCACTTCTTGAAAGCTTTTCTCCTGGGAGGACTCATGCCTATTTACAAGTAGCAGACGTTTGTGCGTAAAAAATAACATTTTAGAAGCTTTTTAGATAAATCATTTGCCTCATCCCGTCTTTAACTATTACCATCTCTTAGCGACTTCCCAGTGAAGTAAGGACTCGTCTTTCGCTTGTCTCCCAAGGTTTTGGACTCTGGATAAACAGAAAGCATAAACATATGTCTCTGCTTTAAAGAAAACTATATAAATCCTGAAGTATATATTAAGTCATGGACAGGATTTTGAAGTGCATAGGCCATACATACTATTCTGTGAATCCCGCACAGGAGAACAGAGGCTGACGGAAATGTCACATGGTAATGACTCCTCTTCCACCTTCCTCTCTCCGTCAACACCAACCTCCAAATCATAATTAGACTCTTTGTTTACTTCTACTGGAATCTTTTCCTGGTGGCCGCCCAGCTCAAATTCTCCTTCACTTTCGCTCTCAGTGGCAGGCTGAACATTCACAGTACACGTCTGTTGACTATTAAAGGTGCTCTGTTGTCCTGGCGAAGCAGCCGCTCTGAGTAGTTTCTCTCTAAGATGTCCCCTGCTCTGAGGGATCTTCCCAGCTTCAGCTTCATCCGCTGAAGTCTGTTTACAGAAACCCACAGGCTTGACAGTTTCAAAATCACACCGTTCAAGTACTTGTGTTTTTTCCTCATATCTGGCCTCAGCATTATCACTGCTAGAACCACCGGTGCTCCTTTCAAGTTCCTCTTTGATATCGGTTCTGATCAAAGAAGACTCGGAAGAAGCCTCAAGTTTGGGCGGCACGGATCTTTGATGTTCAGTTTTGATGTTGTGCTTGAAGGTGGGAGAGGGTCTGTGGGTTTTACTTGGAGATGAGTCCAATGTTTCTGTCCCATTTTCTTTTAGCCTTTTCTGTCCCACTACATGTTCTTTCTTTCTCCTACCGCTCTGTTTCTTAAGCAGGGGGACTTTCGGAGAGGCCTTGCTCATCCGATTCTCAGATGCACTAAAATTGAAGCGGTCTATATCCAAGTCTTCCATTCCAGCTTTTAGAAGGAAAGCTTGTAGAGATGCTCTGGATCGGAACGTCTGCCCCTGTGGACTGTAACAACACGTTTTAATGTTCTCGCCATGTGGTATTAATCTAATGACCATCAACGCATTTAGCACTTCGTTTGACGCAGTAAAAGGGTTATCGAAAAACACCGGAGTCACCTTGTAACGTAAACATCCATTTTGCCTGCTGTCTTCCCTGTTCTGCGCTGCCTCACCACCCTTGTCCAGTCGGGGGGCATTCTAGGAGTAAGGGATGGATCACCCTTGTGGTTGGTACTCTGGCTATTTATCAAGTCTTTGGTGGTGTCCAAATGACTATTACATGCAAACATGTGATCCATTTTCCAGTGTGTGCTGGAGCTAGAGCCGGTTGTACCGGTGGCGGAGGCCAAGGTGGCGCAACCTGCGTTTGGATTTACAGATATCAATCCCACGTCAGCAGTCATCCTTTCTTCTTTTAATGTGTGAGCTGGAGTCCACCTAGAGCAGAAGGAACCACACATTATACATAACATCTGTGTGTAGTGTTCATCTGAAACTAATAACGCCTAAAATGAACTAATAACGCCTAAAATGAACTCATCCCCTTCGAAGCAGGAGGTGCTGTTTGTCAAACCTGTTTGGTGAAGCTGGCGTCCACCTCCTGCATCGCAGTGGAGGACAGTGTCATGTTGTTGTTGTGTTGTTGTTGTTGTCAGCGACACAAGCGTGGTGGCGTGTTGGTTCACGTGACGTCACTTCCACGCGCCCGTGAAAACACCGGAAGTAGATGCGCTAACTTTTTATTTATTATTATTATTATTATTATTATTATTATTATCATTGTTATTATTAGTATTATTATTAATAATAAGGATAGGTTCATTTACAAACATCAAGGCAATTAAACGACAATAAATTCCTCTTAACATACAAGGCACATTAGATAAGAGAAATAACTTAAATTATATAAAGTAATAATACAATAACATAAATGATAGAAAATAGAAAATAAATCAATTAAAGTAATAATAATGGCGCGGACAACATGTTTATAAAAGACACGCGCAAGGTTTATAGTGTAAAGGTCCATAGTATTTGGTATCAACCTTGCGCGTGTCTTGGGGGGGCTTTCTTCCGGTTTGTGCCGAAGCAACGGAGTCCACAGCGACACCTGGTAGCCGGCGGGAGGTACAGCAGCCACAATACGTCCGGGTCCAACTGCTTGTTGATTTCAGTTTCATTCTCATATGTGCACAATGAGAGAGTGAAAAAAAAAAAAAACTATGCGAAGGCTTCGTTTTTCCAATTTTATCTTCTAATATTCGTGTTCAATTATTTAAAAAAAAGTATTTGTTTCAATGAAAGCAAATAGTGTGAAGGCAGTATTAGCCGTCATAAATTGACTTTTCCCCCCTATTGAGTAGTACAGGCCCTATAAACAATGAAGTTAATTAATATTTAGGTTCATTGTATATTGCCAATTTTTTCAACTTTTTTATTTTTTATTTTTTCGGTTTTCTACATATTTCACAAGGAGCTGTGTCATTTTCGGTGTCCGTTTCCGATCACTGAAATTAATGGAGAAGAATGCTTTGAAACTGCAACTTAATAGAGGAGATTAAACTTGCAGAGAACCCCCAGGACTCCTCTCCTTTCGTTCTATTATTTTCTTTTTTTCTTTCTTTCTTTTATTTTATTTTATTATCTAAATGTAATATTATTTAACAACATTTATTTCCCCTTTTTGTTTTATATGTGATTGTTATATGATGAATATTGTTCCATTCCATTTATGTCTGTAAAGAACTTTTCACAAGTTAAAATAAATAAAATAAACAAATAAATGAATGAATCGAACCACTTCCAGTGGGTTGGCGGCGTCACAATCACGTGATCACAACTCGCTACAAACTCCGCCCCCCAACGCTGTGTCGGGAAGGACCCGTGAAGCTTGGTCGGGAGGTAGAAACGAGCGTCCGATGCGTCGCGACCCGGCGTCAAATCCCTCCGGTGCGTAGTCGGAAGACACGATGAGAGCGGTTCCCGCCTGGATTGACAAGGTGCACGACCGCGATAAGATCGAACAATGGTGAGGATCCGAGCTATTTACCTGCTGCCGTCCGCAGCCAGGCCGGCCGCAGAGATGTGGGTAGCAACGGCGGTTGCTATGTAAACGTTCCGGACGCACGGCGGCACTTTACGCAGCATGACGATATTTTACTGTTTTACATATAAGTTCATCCTGTCGCTGCTCATGGAGATAATTGTTGAGTCTCATGCTGATATATTGAGATTTTAATATACTAGTCGTCCGCTATATTGGTAGGCTGCAGTGTGTTAAAGGTGCAGTGTGTGCGTCTAGCGGAACGGACTTGGTAGAAATGTAATCTAATATTCATAAGTATGTCTTAATTAGTGTATAATCCCATGAAAATAAGAATCGTCGTGTTTTCGTTGCCTTAGAATGAGCCGTTTATATCTCCATGGGGGCTGGAGCCCCTTCCACTGAGGCGGCCATGTTGCACCGCCTACAGTAGCCCAGAGCGGACAAACCGAACGCTTGGCTCTAGAGAGGGATTTTCTCGTTTTTTTTCCTAAATTCTACACACTGTACCTTTAAGTATGGCGTAAAAGTCTACAGGGTGTCTGTAGGTCCTTTGAAAGTCAACGCTTGCCCGTTGTACACTTATTACTGGAGGCCATTACTATATATATATATATCTTTTTTTTATTTGTATGTTTTATGTAAATATTTATTTCAAAATCTTTGCTTTACTTCTTTTTTTCCACATTCTTTACTGTTCTGCAAGTCAAATGTGACTCACATTCCTTGTATGGCCAAAGCCTGATTCTGGTTCTGATTCTGAAATTCAGTTTAAAAATGTTCTTAGCCTTAAAGGTGCAGTGTGTAGAATTTAGCGGCATCTAGTGGTGAGGTTGCAGATTTCAACCAATTGAATTCCCCTCCGCTTAAGAGAATCTACGGCCCCTGGCCGTGAAAACGTGAAAGTCCCTCTCTAGAGCCAGTGTTATGTCCCTTCTGGGCTACTGTAGAAACATGGCGGTGCAACATGGCAGCCTCCATGGAAGTGGACCCGCTCCCCATGGAGATATAAACGGCTCATTCTAAGGTAACGAAAACACAACGATTCTTATTTTCATGGGATTATACACTAATTAATACATACTTATGAATATTAGATTCCATTCCTGCCAAGTCCGTTCTGCTAGATGCCACTAAATCTTTCTACCTAATACGTACCTCTGTCCTGTACCTGTATATATTTCGTACTTACCTGGAGTGTTTTATTGAATATAAGGGAGGGGTTTGTCCAATTAAGAAAGGTTCCTTAACTGACATGTGATCATGATTGTGACCGTTTCCCATGGAATTTTCTATTTTTTCTGTTTCTGCTGGAATCTTTGGCCAGAGTTAGTCTTTCTGGTCAAAGTAAACTACAGTCCCAATTTACTGTGTAAGTTAAAATATGCAACAAGTGTCTCTTTGATGGCAAATATTTCTCTTTTCCAGTATTTATGACCTTGCCTTCAAACCAGATGGGAGCCAACTCATCGTTGCTGCGGGGAATCGTGTTTTGGTGAGACAGACCTCGATATTCTATCATATCATGTTACAGATCTAAGGAATACTTAACTCATGGTAATACTGCTTTTTGTTGCAGGTCTATGACACATCCGATGGAACTCTCATTCAACCCCTCAAAGGACACAAAGACACAGTTTACTGCGTGGCCTATGCCAAAGATGGTAACTCATTTTTATCCTTTATTTGATTGAGAATACACTATTCTGATATCTACCACACTGTTTTAAACCGCACTGTGTTTCCTGCAGGTAAACGATTCGCTTCAGGGTCTGCAGACAAAAGTATCATTATATGGACATCTAAACTGGAGGGTATTTTGAAATACACGTGAGTGTCATCTATCTGTGTAATTTGAGAGTACTCTTCATCTCTGTTAAGTGAATTGTTTTAATTCATTGTTGTTCTTTTGTTTTTTGTTTTTCTTTGGTGTGTGTGTGTGTGTGTGTGTGTGTGTGTGTGTGTGTGTGTGTGTGTGTGTGTGTGTGTGTGTGTGTGTGTGTGTGTGTGTGTGTGTGTGTGTGTGTGTGTGTGTGTGTGT
>OMKR01073634.1:0-19114 GCA_900302355.1 Cyttopsis rosea
TGGCAAAATGCGTTTAGAGATGTATAATTTGGTCACGGAGGGAGGATTTACAGTTTGTATCTCGTGTTATTGGGTTGTTTGGCTTCATTCTCAATGGGGTTGGTGACAAATGGAAGTGGGTTGTTCTTGTTAAGTTAACTCTTATAATGGGTGAATCTATTCTAGTTCTTTCATGAAGCTGGGAGTTGTGATTGGCTCTGAAGTCGTCCAGACCCACCCTGCTGCCTGCAGACGGAGGGATTTCCCTTGACCTCAGGTCACTGGGACACAGTACACCTCCCTCCCAGTTTCACCAGAACCATTCCTATCGAGGACCTCAACTCATTGGGTCCGCCTCTAGTTTCACTCTCTATCAGTATCTCTAGGGCAGGCTTCATTAATTGGCGGACCGCGGTCAGGGTCCAGACTGAGCGACAGCTCTGACCCGTGTCTGATAAATTAATGAGAAATTATGTAATGATGAAATAATGTTGCAGTTGAAGTTGTTGTTTTTTTTTTAAACAGGCTCAGCTTGTCCAGCTTTTACGGCACTGGCTCAGTGGAGCAGGGAGGCCCCAGACCAATCGCATGCGGTTGACAGATAGTCAGTGAGAGAAAGTGAGAAGATAGTAGAGACAAATGTAAGAGTGAGAGGAGAGAGGACAGAATGGCAAAGTCAAAAATTAAGAAAGTAGACACAGAAAACCGAGCATTCAGGGATGAATGGACAGAGCAATACGCCTTCATTCTTGTAAGAGTGAGAGTATTTCGGAGGAACTGACCCGACTGCTTTCTGGCAACAGACTGTGTCTGGTTTAACCAATGTAGCCAAGCTGCACAGCTTGACCATTTTGGCTCCACATACAGTTGTGAGTCGGCTTTCTCCACTTTGAACATCATTACAAATAAATATCATTCCAGACTCACCAATGAGCACCTACATACTGTATGTGCATGAGAATGGCACTGACTCCATTCCAGCCTAAATTCAAAGTACTGTCAGGACAAGCAAAAGCTAATTTCTCTCACTAAATAAGGAAGGTAGAGTGACAAGTGGGGAAGAAAAAGGAAAATAAATAAAAAGGGACATTAAAGCTGTTTTATAATATTGTTATTTGTTCACATTAAGCCCACTCTCTCACTAAACAAGAAAGATAGGTGAAGTAGGAGAAAAGTTAACAGAAAGAGAAAAGGGACATATAACTGTTATACTAATTTGTATAACAAATAAATCAAGCACTAAACCCTTTACATAAAATGAGAAACTCATTGGGATTATGATTAGGCAATTTACTTATTTTTCCTCTTGTTCTATGTGTTTGTATGAAGAAGGTTTCAACAACAAGCATTGACAATAAATATTGTTGAAAAGTTATTGACATGTACTTTGTTTATTTAATTTGATAGTTATACAACAAGGGAGGAAACTTGAGTGACTGGACCTCTTTGAATTTTAATTGAATGCCCCTGCTCTAGAGGATCTATCTATCCCCCACTCTTTTCTAATCCTATTAAATTACACCTTACAGAGATTGCTGTTTTTTAACCGTCGTTCAGCCACTTTGTGTATCGCTGTATGAAAGACAGTTACAGACAAAAACAGAGTCTATTTCTGAGAAACGCGTAACTAACAGGGTGGATTTTATTCAATCCCAGCATACCCTAGAGAGTCTGCGAATCCTTCAGAAATCCTTGACAGCTCAGTCCGACCGACCTGAACATATCTCAGGGAAAACTGACATGGATCCAGCCTATGACGATTTAGCTGGCTTTATAATTCCAGAGAAGGGAAAAGTAAAAAAGCTGACGGTGAAGCAGCTTAAAGCCTTCGCCACACAACGTTTCTACGGACCTGGCAGCGCCAACAAACCCGAGCATCAATCTCGTTAGGGAGGCTGTACTCAGGTCGACACAGACGGCCTCTAAATCACGTTTATTTGTGTGCCGAGTTCCAGAAGTCACAGTCGGATTCAGTGTTCCGCCAGTTCTATGCCTGAAACTACTTTAAATCTTAATGGGCCCTGCTGTGCTTTTTAGGTTAAATTGCCAGTTACTCAGCGGTCAGATTAGAGAACTGTGCAAAATAAAAGTGCCAAACTGTCAGAGGACTCAAACAGGAAAACAGATACAGCAGCCTAAAGTCCCAGGTTTAGCCCCCCAGGCTCCACACGTCCACCCCACTTATAAACCTGACTGAGACACTAAATCCCAGGTGAACTGCTCTGCGGCTGTACCTGACCTCTGACCTTCCGGTGGATGTAGGATAAACAAGGCTCACCTTGGGGTTCAACTCGTATCAGAATCACATTCCAGTCTTGTCTGTCTGTCTATCTATCCATCTCTACCGTCTAGTTTGTATTTCACTCCTTACTTTAACGTCTCACTCTAAACCCAGTTGGAAGAGAAAAGAGAAACAGAGTACATAGACGTGCTGCGAGCTTCACCACAACACAGGACTTGTTGCCCCTCAGGCCGAAGCCAGAATTCCTTTGTGGTCTGCTACCAGAGGCCTGGAGCCTCGGCTGCAGCCAGGTTTCACAAAGCAGAGCCTCACCAAGCCAAGAGGGGGGAGGCTGAGAGACAGAGGAGAGAGAGGGAGCAGGAGGCCTCCCTCTGCCTGGCGTAGCGCAGCCTTTCTGATGTAATTGTTTAATAGCTATAGCAGTGACCCAATATTTTCCAGTATAGCATGCCAGCAGCAACTGCAGAGCATTTTATAATGCCCCCAAACCTCCTGCTGCCTTAACAGTGCTTATGGATTCCTGTGAAACATTTTAAATGGCTGGTACGTTTGTCTACTCTGGCTAATCCAGCTGTACGTCTTTGAAATGACTCAGACCACAAGCTTCTAACAAGCTGCTAACCCCCTGGCCTAACCTGGAACTTATTCTCAATAGCAGAGATGGTTGTTTTACTGCAATAGCCTCGGGACGGCCATTTGATTTTTGAAGTGGAAATCCGTACGATTATTTTGTTAAAAATCCCATATTTTATAAGTTTTTTGTTGGTACTTGATACAGCCACCCAATGTATTTGCATTATGCATGTTCTCCTCTATATGCCGTTTCTATTGTTGATGGCGGGGTCCGCCACGTGAATTTGCTAAACTTGTCTTCGAGCCAAGACGAGGGTCAACCCGGACGTTGAAAAAAAAAAGAAAAAAACAGTTGTCGTCCAAATGGAATTCTGGGACTTGTGGTGTAATCCACCCAACATAATCTGATGGAATGCCACTTAGTCAAAATCAGAATTAGAAAAAAATAAATCACCAAATATTCCTTTGAAGGGTGGTATAGGTCATATTGATCCGTCAGTAGACATGCTCAACAACTGCAAACGCAAACGAAGCTACATGCCTTTTGCATCTGGCAGCAAACTCTAGTTCTATAATATCCAAAAAAAGGTGGGGTTCAACATAGGTCACACTGTCTACTGTACTTCTAGATCAGAAGACACAAACAGGCCATAATACCTGATAGCTGCCCCCATCGCATTATTAGAGGCTTCCGATGGAATCAACCTGCAGCATCATTTTCCATTGATGGAGCACCATGTAATCCAGTTTTCTTTTTTTTTTCCACAACGGCTCGAGGCCATCTGCTTGCCTGAGTAGACATAACTCTGAGTTATGAACACATGTCCGTAGCTGTACAAGAGGTGTGTCGCTTGTAATACATAACACATTTGGAATGCCGGGCATCCACAGTATGTGTACAACTTTAACATATCCAGCAGGAACAAAGGAGAGCGCTTTGATTGATGTGACACGGTTCTGGCTGCCAGACCCTAGATACATAATATAATTTAACCATTAAAATCAATATTTAATGTTTGGTCCCTTTCCTGATGCGCAGACTCTTCGTTGTGATCTGACGGTGCACCAGCCATTCACAACCCCTTATCATTGGTGGAACCAATTATACCCACTGTGCAGCATAGGGAGAGTTCCTTGGCTTTGAAAGCATAGCTGTAATAGAGCTGGGCAATATATCGTTACAATATCGATATTGTGATATGAGACAAGATCTGGTCTGGTATTTTGGTTAGCGTAAAAATGTGATAATAATGTGAAGGAGCTACACTGTTTTATGAACTGTGTAGACTGTTCTAATCAGTGCCTCTAAGGTCTTCTAATCAATATTTCTTAAAATATTTCTTGTGTCTAAATATGTTATGAAAGCACCAACAGTCATCCCCAAAATATCATAAATTTATCGATATTGAGGTATGAAATAAAAAAAATATCGGGATATTTGATTTTGTCAATATCTCCCAGCCCAAACCTGAAGTCTTCTGATGGTAACTCCAGTTTCCATGAGAGCTCTTGTCTGCATTTGATGTTAGGCTCAGTTCATTCTAGGTTTGATCTAGATGCACTGTTTACCTTGTGGAAACTTCCATGGAAGATTCTCTTCACTGGATCGCTGTCGAATGTGACCCTCTGGATCTCGCCGCGCTCGTCCTTGTTATAAAATGACACTGTTTGGCTGGAGGCTGCATCGAGAGGAGAGAGAGAGAGAGAGAGAGAGATCACAGATTGCTCTTATCTGTATGAATACTCAGTGTCATGAAACGGTTCTTTAACTAAAAACAGAACCAGCTATCACTGCTGGGGAACTTATCTCCGGAGTCGGCAGATAAGCTCGCTAAAAAAACAAAGAGAAGAATTTACAAGACACAGCCTGGACCGGGTGATGACAACGGATGCTTGCAGTGAAGGAGTCAGAGTGCTTATCGACTCGGGCCAAATCGGCCTCAGGCCACTGGAGCCACATTACACTGCGTTTCTTCCTTTCATGAGAAGATACAATAAAGACCAGCTGCTCGTCTCGCCAGGCATATGCCCATGCCCTGGTTTAGCACCAGCCTGTGATGTGTCCTTGTCCCCCCCACGCCCACTTCCACAACACACCACAGTTCAGCAAATGGAGGTGATATTGGGGGAGATAGTTACGGTTGATGGTGACGCCGGTCTCTGGCTTGTGGTCTTTGCTCGACACCTGCCAGATGTCGAAGGCTTCAGTGGGCGAGTTGGCGAGGAGGCGGAACATCAGGAGGATGGTGTAGGAGTGCGGCAAACCGTCAGGGTGGACCTCCCTGTTCACAACACATAAATAAGAATTATGTAGCTGTCGATATCTTATAGACCAGTGATTCTCAACTTTTTTCCATGTCAAGGACCCTCAATTTGATATGCACTAGGCCACAGACCCCACTTGATAAGATTTATCCCTGTCAGATTCTCATCAGTATATAGAGGAAACGTCATATAATAATTAAGCGGCATCACAGCTCCAAAATGGTAAAAGGAGGCATGGCTTTAGGAATCTCACTCAAAATACTCACTCTAAAATACATTAACATATATTGACAAATATATTAACACAATGAAACCATTTAAATGATTACAGGCATCTGAAAAAATGACATCTTGGATCAAGATAGTCGTCAGTGTTGATGATGAATCTGCCTGTTATGATCAAATCCCATTGCAACAGTTTACAATGAGTTCATTGTTATTTTTACATCGATATGTTACAGACTGTAAACATTCAGCTCTGCAATCTTTATGGCAGTGTGTGCTGTTTTCATACTTTCTCTGTCGCGTTGATCTTCTCAATGTTGACGTTTGTGTGGCTCAGAAGGTGGCGTAACCAAGGCTGTAAACACTTGGAGCTTTCTTGGAGCTTTCTTGGGGGATATGTGATCCCGGCACTGGCAGCAGTTAAAGGTGTGTGTTTGATGATGCTGTTGGCTGTGAACTCTGGGAGCAGGTGGAGGCCAGCTTTAGGCCAGAGCCTGATAATAAACTGGAACCGTATTTTAAAGGCAGAGTACGCTCTGTCATGACCTGCTGCATCGGCCAAACCTCGCCGACTTAACAGGATGTTGTAAATCCATTGACCCAGTTTTTGAGGTGAAACAAGCTCCAACCGTCTGTCTGGACATAGCTGGGCAAGACACGTCATGTCATTGACAACTACCCTCCTGACGCTCTCAAGCATTACGCTAAAACTGTGACTTCTTTCTCAGCGTCTAACAGGGGAAAACCAGTACCCTGGGTATACTGGTGGTTTGGTATGAGCCAAACTATATCCCCTCCCAATGTCGATTTTGTAGATATCCTCGATAAAGGCTATAAAACAGCAATAAACTGAAAGGAAAACTCTGGCATTTTTTAACCTAAACCTTATTTCTCAATCTTCAGCAATTGTTTGCTGAAGCTATTCTCTCAATACTCTATCAATGAAAAAGACTGCAATGCCAGTCACTCACTTGAAAAATATGGTTTAGGTTAAAAACTACCCTTTAAAAATACTGACAACCACCCACAAAGACAGATTATGAGATAAAAAGTTTAGGAGATTCTCTTTGCAGGACTCACGTTGTGGGCTGGGTCAGGAAGGCGTTCTTGTGAAGTCGGTACGATGTGAAGCTGTTAAAGGAGCCGGGCTCCATGGAGACGCCCTTGATGGAGCTATAGGTCTTCTCCGTCAGGTTGAAGGCCTCAAGCATCCTGAAGCCTGTTTGACAGCACGGCACGTGGATCAGAAACCAGCGAAAGGAACGTAGTGTTCCAAAACGACATAGGAGGAAGGTGCATTTTTTGGTTGTCAAAATTACATTCACCTTACATTTTGAAGGTATTGAGAGATGTTTCTAATTATTACTTTTACTATTACTATTACTTATAATGTTCCTATGGATAAAGTAAAGCATCATTGGACTTTTACATACCAGGTGAAGTAAATCCATTCAGGTATATCAGGGGACAAGCTGTGAAAATAAATTGGAAAAGTGTGATATATATTTATCCACATACTAATCCACATACTAAAAAAGCTGAAAAAATGGTAAAGCCACTCTAACTTACACGATGTTGAAGTTTCACAAATAAATGTGATCAGGTTTTCCTTGATTGTGACAAAAGCATCAAAGTCGTCCACCACGAAGATGTGCCTATCGCTGGGTTTGCTTCCGATGTTTTGCAGCTCAGCAAAATCCACATCGGCGACGCCCACCACAAACACAGTGTAACCTGGAGAAAACACACACGCACAATGCTTATGCATAATAAGTGTTATTTGGCAACATTTTAACAAATGTATTATTTTTACGTTGATATAATGACAACTAACTCAATTATTTGACCTCTACTGTACTCAAACTTTACTCTACCATACCTCTACTCTACTTCTATAGGGAACTGATGAGCGAATCCACGATTTCCGTCCATATCTTGACAAAAGATTAGACTGATTTGATTTCATTGGGTAATTCATCAATATTTAATAAGTAATCTGATATGATATTTAATCCATTATATGAGGTTTATCTGTCAATATGTGATGTCCATTAATGAGTCAATGTCGGCACAGAAAGACAACCTTTGAGTGGGGAACATGGTTCCACTTCGGACATGTAATGAAAGCACTACATATACTGTAGAATACGGCAGACAGCACATTATCACAAATACTCTGTATGTGATCCCTCCCCAATGAACATACATGACGCTCAACAGGATGAAATCATAACAGGTAGATTCATGTATCATAATTCCTTGGAATTGAGCCTTTGTATAAAACTTTTATATATACAATTTTAATGTCAAATCAGCTCCTGTATTCCTGCTTGCTATGATCCAGCAAACAACATTCTGTTCCATGAATGATTATGAGGAAAAAATACAACAGAATAGAGCATGCCAGCGTGGTTGCGTGTATAGAAATGCGTCAAGTGCAAAGCAGTTGGTGCACTTATCTTTTTTTTCATGTTTTTATGGCTTTCTTTACTTTCTTTTCTTTATTGCATCATGACGCAATAACATGAGCTGCTAATCTCATTTTATTGCTGTGTTTATATACATGCATCATCTATGTGTGTATAGTAGATCTGTTATGAATTTTAATGTATTTTCTTGTACGCATTTCTGAGTATATGTTTATCTTTTGACTCGTGTATCTATCTTGTTGCCTTTTAATGTGAAGCATGTTGGGGCTGTTGTTATTGAAAACACACTCAAAATAAAATGTAATCTGACTGGAACTTGACGTCATCCTTACCTGCGTGCCGCAGCTTGGCAGAGCTCTTCTTCACCTCGTCCTGAGAGCGTCCGTCTGTGATCGCCACGACAACCTTAGGGACATTCCTCCTCATTCCGTTCTCCATGGAGAAGGCCTTCTCATATGTGTGCTGCAGTGCCACTCCTGGTCAGCAGAAGGTTAGCGTCAGACACCCAAACAGGGGCCAAGTCCCAACACTTTGAACCAGGATTCATCAGTTAGGGCCAGGGCCAGATTTTCTCACGGCCAAAAGTCTAACAAAACCATTTAACAAAACATTTATTTTAAGTTTGTTTAAAAAAAACCATATATGAGTCTTCTTTGACTCTTTGTAAAATACTATGATCTATAGGATATGGCCTACACATTTTCAAATTTTAGAACAGAAGTAAGCATTACTGAAATTAACCAGACGTGGTCTATACCTGTTTTGGTGTTTCCTCCTCTGTAGGGTATCAGCTGGTAAGCTGAGAGCGCCACGCCCTTGTCATTGTAGGCGTTCAGCCTGAACTCGGTCTTAGCGCTGTCGCTGTACTGCACAAATGACACCTGTTTCCAAAGACACAGTGATAAACAAGCGATGGGTTAGAGACTACCTGGCTATCTTAAACAAGTTTATCTAGTCTGGACAATATATTTTGATATATATCAAGTGTTCATAATTTGGCAGATGACTCCATCAACGCCACAAACCTGCATTCCTGAGGGTCCAATGACATCGAAGGCCCCGGTAATGTTGGAGACAAAGTGCACTACTTTGCGGAAGCTCTCCTCACCAATGCTCCAGGACCCGTCGATGAGAAACACCACGTCTGCTTTGGCACCTTTGCATACTGATTAAAAAAACAAAACAAAAACAGCTCAAGGAGATGCCTTTCGCAGCGCTGTTCCAACTAGAAGCACCATGACAAGCACCAACAGCGAAGTGGGCATCAAAACAAGACATAATTACTATTTGCTAGTTCGACATACGACATCCACTGAAATCTACAAAACAAATTGATTGAGAAAAATGACGCGATGGGGCTACACACTGTAATTATCCGGTTAACTGATGGAAAAGTTCTTGGAGATATTCAAAACAAGGAACATTTGGTCACCAGAAGGACTGAAAGAGAAGAGAGCTGATTTTAATGGCTTTCTCTCCGACTAAAACGAATCGGACAAAGGTTGAGAATAATCTTTGCCTCATGTGATAGAGCGTACTTTGTAATCTCTAATCCCTAATAGCAGAGGAACCAGAGTATCTGGGCTGGTCTCTCTTCCTTTTTCAACACCTAACTTGTTGGGTCTAAATGGGAGCATTCTCGATGAAAGGCCCCAAAGGGCCGACTGCACATGTGGCGTGCATTAGTTGGATGCTGGCTCAACTCTGATCCAGGGGAAGTTTGCGTGCAAGTCTTTGCCATGGATAAAATGCTGAATGCTGAATTTAGCCTTTTTCTATGTGGAGCCAGACTAGATGGGCTCAATTGATTTAATTTACGCTGGTTACAGTCTAAATTGGAAATGAGTGCATTGGAAGTGAACTGTACATAACCATTTCAGGTCATTTTGAATCTCTTTACACCTGGTTTTATAATCTCATATCCATGTACACCTGGTATTAATATCTTCAGTGTACGTATTCAGAAACATATTTCCGCCTATTAAAAACAAGATTACATCCCTTGGGTGCATTTACTCCTGTATGTTCATGTGCCGTTCAAGCGTTGTCTGATTGCAATCCGATACATATTGGTAAGTATTAAATATATCTACTACTATATCTACACCAACTAGCAGCGGAGGATTGTGGGTGCTCCTGGATACTCACCAGCCCATGCAGGAGGGATTGTGGGTGGAGGTGGTGGAGTTGGTGGGAGGGTGGGGACTGGAGTAGGTTTCACCACTTGACAGAAAAATAAAATAATGTGAGCCATGGAGACAGTCCAAAAGAAACGGTTTGTTTTGGACTGTTTGTGTCTCAGACACAAACAGTAATGGTAACAATGGATGCTTGACACTTACAGGTTCTCTCCGAGCCGCTCACTCCCGGGCCCTCAAGGTTTGGTGTTTGGATGAAGACGGTGGCGGTGTAGAGGGCATCTGGGGACAGACCTTCGAAACAGTACCTGGGCTGGCCCGCTGGAAAGGTGATCTCCTGTTTGCCCCTACTGGAGGCTGCAGAGGAAACAAACAGGGATAGTGAGATGTAACACGCGATTAGTAAATGTTTGTAATTTGTTAAGTGACAATAACAAATTCATAATTATGTATCTTTGAAACTTAAAATCATTAGCAAAGACACTGATTGCAGAGTTGATCAAAATCACATTTAAAAATAAGCATACATGGAGTGGAGATTAAGAACTGTTCATTTAAATCACATTTTAACACAGATTTAATCAAATGTTATCACATGATTATTAATGATGCACTATAATTTAAAATTAAAAGTAACAAATTCATTATTTTGTCTCATCATCATTTAAGTGGCAATCGATAAGATTGTCTGCGTTGGGTGGATTACACGAGTCCAAGAATTCCATTCAAAAGTGCAATGCTTTTTTACAACATCCAGGTTTACCCCGTCTTCGCTCTAATACGGTCACTTTCTTTTCTTCACCAACAATGGAAACAGCATATGCAAATGCATAACGCAAACACAAATCCATTGAAAGGCTGTTTCTTATATCACGGCTTATGTCACGGCTAAAAAGAATTTGAAGTAATATCAAATATGGGGTATTTTTACAAAATAATCTTTGGATATCCACTTTAAAGTGGGATCTACATACACATCCGTCAAAACAGTCATATGACAAACCTTTACAGCGACAATGTGTCTTCGAGGGAGTAACAAAAGCACTACTGAAGCACTCAGAGCCGTTCTTCTGACATGTTGACGTTAACATGCTGCTATGCAGTGACATATCTCTGAAGGAGCTTCCTATTTATGTTTTAAACACCAGCACAAACAAATGAACAGCCTGTTTGCTGTTGAGACAGCTGTCACGGCTGTTTGCTGTGTTTCAAACAGTTGGGTCTCTGTGTGAACCACTTAAAGAACAAGATTCCTTCATCTCTTACTGTCAAATCATAGAATGACAGTGATGCAATCGCTTCAAAATATCTCTCTTGTAACGTCAGCATTTTATGATCCAAGTCAATTTATGGAGTCAAATTTTTCTCGGAAGAAGGGAAAAAACCAACCTTCGGGTCAAACCCTCTCCAAGACAGTGGCCCTCGTTTATCAAACACAAGTAGATGTGGATTGTACAGAAAACACCAATGATAGATTTGAGACATTCATTTGGTTTTTAGAGAATATGAATCTTGAAACGTTTCCCCTCTGCGTGGTGTGCATTCGTCTTTAAATGTTTTAAATGTGTAGGAAATATTGACAGATCCATCTCGTGGCCTTGTAAGGCCACATGCCTCCTCTTTTCTCCACACTTGTTCCTTTTCCACTTACTCATCCCACCACCATCTTCAACAACTGTTTGCATTCCATCTTGAGACCAAACAGTCGACCTATTTGTTGACTCCAGAGCAGCCTACTGCTCTTACGGAGGCCACTGGATATTCAGGCTGATGTCTCACTTGTTGATCCTCTGGTATCGCTTAACCAGCCATCTGTCTCACGCGAGCAGAACTGAATTTATCAAAGCAAGAGATGTCTAATGACTAACATATAGATATTTAAATGTCCACGCCGCTTCTGACTTTCCCAGTTCCTTTAAGTTCTAGCCCGGGTCAACGGACCAATACAAACCAGATGGGAATCAAAGCCAGCCAAGCTGCAATTAAAAAAGGATGTAATCCTTTCAGACAGAGACACAATTAAAACTCGGTCGTCGGGATCCACGCTTTCAAACGTGGCCAGAGCGCGTATCCAGATTCGAGAAATTATCACAAGGAAGAGGAGTGAAGATAAACAGCGTCCGTGGAAAAGTCTAGAGGCGAACCTGAGTGCCAAACGTGAAACCGCTCCAGTCTGCGAAACTGCTCCGTCAAGGCCGCGCCTGATACCAATAATCAAGCATCTCTAACATCTCCAACTGCATCAGTCGGAGAGTTTCCATTGAACATCTGCTGAGGATCTTATATCACAAATTAGAGCGTGCATCGTGTCAAACACGTCATCTCCTATGAACGTCTCACAGCGTGATTTACACAAGTAGGACATGGACCTGGATCGACATCTCTTGTTGTTCCTGGAACAACATTCCTATTAACCAACCGCTGCCCTCTAACAATGCTTTGCTGATCAATGGGAAGGGGAGCATTTCCAACCCAGTGTAGTTGAAGATGCGCCTATAATGGCTGGGATTTGGTTTCTCTCTATGGACCTTGTTCTGCATTTGGCCTTGCCAACCAAAGGTTAGAAGCAGATGTCTTTAAGGTGTAACAGTAAAGTCATTGGTTTAGAGGGCAGCGATCCTTAGTAGTTTGGGGTTCGGCAGTTGCTTCGAGAATTTAGGTAGAAGGTTAGAAATGGCTATGCTAAGGTATTCGGTTAAAAATGGTTAAGTTTAGTACTAAGGTTAGAAATCGATATTTAAGATTAGGTATAAGGTAAGAAATGGTCAAGATTAGGCATGGGTTTGGTGTGATTAAGGTCAGAGGAAGATTCTGGTAGACATTATTGAGCAATCCCAGCTGTTGTAGGCAGGTCTTATAAACTGAGTTGGAAATCGGACCTGGTCCTTGGACCATCCAAGCGATGCGATTCGGCTCACAAAGTCTGTCTTCACATCTAATTTAAAAGCCTGAAACATTATTCCAAGAGGAAACTGTCATCATTTGTTTCCTCCACTTGAAATAACCATTATAATTTATACCAGCGATTTTCCTAGTGGTCTGTGAGGGTATTGCAAGTGATTATACACTTTGAGATGGATCAAAGTACAAACAAGGAGAATATTCTGCTGAATCCAACTTACGGTCCACAGGGTTGAGCATGACTCGGTAATATGTGGCAGCTCTGTGAGGAGTCCACTTGATGCAGTACTTGTCATGGCCAATAAATTCAGTTTCCAGGTTGGTCACATTCAGGAAGACTGGAGACAGAAAAAACATTTAAAATTGAGAAATAAACTTTGAGTACAGTTAAGAGTGCCCCTTAAATCGGATCTTCTTATTTGCAATATACAGCAAGAATTCCATGACTATTTCTAAAGATATTAAACAATTTCTATGACAAATATTTACTCGCATCTGCTGCTACTGAAGGTCACTGAACTTAGATTAAATTCTTCCAGGGCCTCCATGACCACACAAAACATGCATGCATAAACATTTTGTTTTCTTTCTCTATTTTGCTCATGTAAAAGTACATACGTGTTGTTCCCTGGCCAGTCAGGGCTCCGCTCGTGCCGCCGCTGTACTGGGCAGACACTTTGACATCGTACGCGGTGCCGGGCTGAAGGTTCTGCAGAGTGTAGGAGGTGACGTCACCCACAAACACGTCCAGGGTTTCAGACTTGCCTGCCGACACAACCACATAGAGACAAACATAAGGGAGAAAGTACCACAAAAATTTTATGTTTCATGTGACCACGTAAAAACAACAATCATTTCGGTGTCGGGAACACACATAAAGATTTGTCATAAATAGAAAATAACAGAAACCCTAAAACCTAATACCAAACTAAGAATTATATTAATTGAGTGCCCCAATGCCTTTTGAGTTAAGTCCTGCTGAAGCAGTCCAGAGACAGTGTGCTGTTGCTGAGGAGCTGAAAATCTGCTTTACTTTAGATTTATTACTGTACATATTTGAACAGGGTTTTTCCTGGATTGGCTGGATTTAAAGATTGGCTGTCTCTACTGATAAGACAATAAAACTCATTCTTGATTGCATATTGCATCGAAACATTGCATACAGTATAATATAGTTTATGACCTAAGACTTCTAAGACTATATAATAAAGCTAATAATGTTGCCCACTCGGCATCCATTGCAGCCTGGCTGTCCTGAAGGGAGGATTCCTCCCTTTGTGACCTCAGAATTTCCAGTTGGTTTTCTGGGAGGTTTTCCTTGCCCGAGTGAAGACTTGGGGATCCCATTGATTTCTATGAAATCTGGGCTTGTGAAGCCTTTTGACTCTGTTTTGTGATTAAGAGCTATAGAATTAAACTTGACTTCACTTGAATCTTGACTTTTGATGTGCAGTGAGCTCACCTGCAGGGGAGTAGACCAGCTTGTATCCGAGGACGGGGGCCGGCACGGGGTCCCAGGCCACACGGAAGCGGGTGTACCACTCGTCTGACACGCGCAGGTTCCTGGGCTCCAGCAAACCCACTGTGAATGACGTGGGGAAGAGATACGTGTCAACACACACTCAGACACACGCCGGTAAATCCCAATAGTAAAACATAAGGGCGCCAGAGTCAAATGTTTTTCTCAGTCATAAAGTTTAATATTTTTCTCAAAAGTGTGAAAGAAAATCTGCCAGGTGGGCAAGTGATTCCGGTTTTTTGGCTTCTTTCTGGAATATTCTACCCTCCAGCAATGTTCAATTATCTTTCCAATATGAACACAGTGCCTTTTTTTCAAACTACATCTTGAAATAACTGTCTCACTTAGTTACAACAAAAGACAAGAGTTTTGGATTAAATACAGTTTTTTTTCCTCCAAATCTCTGTTGTGTTTACGAATGCCATGATGCATAATAAGTGTAAAGGTTCTCCAGTAGCTTGGTGAGGGAGCTGGACAGCGTTTGGTAGCTGCTTGGGTCTGAGCTTCCCCTTGGAGGAGTGCCCGCCTTCTTCAATGCCAAGCCTCAGAACGTTTCTATTGTTTGTGTAACTCGGGCTAATGCGCTCCAGTCACTGAACTCTCCCAGTTGGCCTACTGTGAATTCCCAGTGCTTCAAACTCTTCAAACTAACTGGCAGCGTTGACTAAAGTATGCCTATTTGTCTTTTTATTTCCACAGTGAAAATTCTTCTCCGCAGCACTGGTGGCTGGATATTGGAATCAGCTGGACTGCATGGAGCTGTGTATTGTTTAAACCCTGGGTTTTATCTGCGAGAACATGATATGACTGATGGCACAGACAGTTGGTTTAAGTCCACAGGGCACAGCTAACCCTCCAAATCACTGGCATACTACCTACTACATCCAGCATACTTTACGACGTGAGTAAAAATAATAATGGCTTCTCAGACATACTACATTGTCATATAGCCGCTCCACTTCCTGTCAGCACGTTCAGGGTTGATGACGAGACTGTATAGAAACTTTTACCAGTGTCTTACCCTTTTACTGGTGTCTTGTGGGATACATGTGCTAGTGTAGTGTGCATTGTTTGCATCCTATAATATTCCACTGGTTGTAGTATGTCAACCTGGTACATTTCACATACTACTTGATTACACTATGGTTTCAGACACACTTACCACTACTTTTGTATACTCAATGGCATGCTAGTATGCCAGAGATACTGTATCTGTACATGAAGGTTGGCTACCACTGAACAACTGTCACCTGTTCGTCCATTTCCATTCAGGGAGCCACCTGGACCCTCTTCGTAGACTGCCTCCACGGTGATGTTGTACGGGGTGTCTGGTAACAGGTTCTGCAGCAAGGCATTGTTCCTGTTCCCAGAAACAATAGCCTAGGGAACAAAAATACAGAAAGTCATACAAAAAGTCATCGTACAGTATATTATATCCAAATCTTTATTTAAATATCCCTTGCTGAAATAATTAACTGTTTAAACAAACGACATCTTCAGATTGAGAAAGAAAGTCTTCACAAAACCCCTGCTTCTGTAACCTGGGAATCTTATTATCTCTGACCTCTTTACAACTCCGAGTTGGATTAATTTCCGCAGCACAATAAAATGTTATTGGATCCTCTAAACCCATTTCGTTATTAATCTCTATTGCACATCCCTTTCTGACCTCGCCATGAGGAATTGTTTGATCGGTGTCCCTCTGGTGCATTTATTCTGAGTACACATAGCAGGTGCCCCGCTAACAAGCCAACATGGAGAGCAGCTGGACCACTGCAGCCCTCTGCTATTGGTCCAAATCATTATCTAGGACTATTAATAACACTATTATGTCCAAACTGTTACTTCTTGTCAAGCCAAGCCTTTAATTAGTCCCACTAAATAGCAATTTATGATCTGAACAAGCCAAAGAAATATCAAATAATGGGAAATTTACTACATACTACACTTCCACATGCTCTGTATGACACCACAGAGCATGTGGAAAATGGCTTTTTTCCCCTCATCCGCACACCGAGTGAAAGTGAAATTTCAGATAACTAAGTTTGGTGTTTAATTCTTCACGTTGGAGACTAAAAACTACTCAAATAAATCAAATTACCTAGGATGAAGTTAACATTGTGAGTATCTTCACTTGGTTATCAATGTCTTAACTCATGCTATCCCCTACATTGTCTCATGATTGGTGTCAGATAGTGACGCCAGTAAACAGATAAAATGAAAATAATGCATGAAATTTTATTTACGTCTTCACATAAGATATTGATGGAAATCCCTCAATGATTCCCTACATAGTAGAGGTAGAGTAAAGCAAGGATGAGTGGAGGAAGAGTTAAGTAAAGGTCAAGTCGAGCTAGATTATAGAGTAGAGTAGAGTAGAGTAGGGGGTCAGTAATTGGGTGGACATTTTTGCAGGGTACTCACAAACTCAGTGATGGGGTCTCCAGCCATGGGTGCGTAGGAGATCTTGTATTGCCTCACGGGGCCTTCGGCGTGATCCCAGCCAATGGTGAGGGTGGAGGTCGTGGCATCGAACACACGCATGTTCCTGGGGCTGGCGCGGGGCACTGAAACACAATTATTCCTCATGAACACATATTAACAGATTATAACAGCTCACATAATGCTAAGGTGTGAAAACAATACAACTGCCTCCTATGATCTGGCTATGGCAGATTGACCAATAACCAATAACCTGTGTTTGCTGCTGTTTTTTAAGCCATCGCTGTGTTTACAGTATATGATCTAAGGTACGACACTGAATTTTCAAGTTTTGAACCAGAAGTTCTTGCACTATTACACAGCCAAATACATCTGTATTCAATTGAAAAACGGGGTTTTGATAAACTTTTAACAAAAGAGAAAAGATTTAGTCATATAATTTTATGCGTTTCCAAGAACAGTCGAACTGAAGAATGTGAATGGATGCACCCATAAAAACGTATTTCATTACTTGACAGTCCCTTGAAAAATGTCATTGTTACACAAAAGCACTGAATACAGGATTGTAGACATCTTTAGAAGGTGTTAAGTGAGGTTGTTCTTCTGTGCATGTGCCAGTGTACATGGTTGATCGTGATCACATCGGAGCGTTAGATCGCTCTCGTCCTTACGCGTTTTTCCGTTAGATTTCACTTTGCCTCCCTCGCCGTCGGCGTACAGGGCGACCACGCTGATGTTGTAGGGAGTGTCTGGGATCAGGTTGTCCAGGAAGGCGTCGTTGATGTTTCCTGGAACCAGGACCTTGTAAAGAGAGGTCGAAAAACATCAGAACTTCAGCGTGTTTGCGAGTCGCTCCTTTTTGTCGTATTCTATGCTTCTTCATGCATTGCAATACGGATCTGGCAGCGATAACGTACATAATGACCTCACTGCTCATCCCACATCCACTCATCTATCCGGGGGTTGCGCTGCCAAAAAAACTCGCCTGAAATACTAACAAAGGCCTGGTTAGACGGACGCTAAACAAATCTGTAATTTGTCGGAGGAGTGACTGATAAACAGTTAGTGCTATGAAGCGGCTGGAGGGAGAGGGAGGTGAGCGACGCACTGCCAGAGGGGTCTGAAGAGCAGGAGCGGGTCTCGGCCTTCGGACGAAAAGAGAGGAAAGATCGCAGGCCGGCTCTTGTCACCGGGATTGTTGCATGTCCAGCTCATCGCACCAGGGCTGTTACTTCATGGGAAACACATCTGCTCTTTGAACTCAGTTCCACTCTCATTTACAGCTAATGTTTTGATTTGTCTTACAGTTGGGAAACGGACTCTGGCGCAACATCGAAGCTACTGGAACATCAACCTCATCGAAAAACTACGGCAACCATCGGCATTTGAGCCACCATAGCTGCAGAATCCAGAAGGATCCCTACGATCCTGGGGTCAAATTTCCACCACACACACATACACACACATCTCCCTTATCTTGGTAAAAATCATAGTTTTTTGTATCAATGACTGTTAATATACAGGTGGAAAAGCTCAGCATACCTTGATGGTGACCACTAACTTTCATCGGACAACACTGAGGAAGATATATAATAGTGAGTGTAGGTAAAAGACTACACATTCCAAATACAGTTTTAGCCAGTTTACTAGTCAGTACAGACATTAAAAAAAAATCTAGGAATGTGCATCATCAGGAAAACAGTCAGGGGTAATGTAAAATTTGACACCACCTTTAAAGTCAGTGTAAAAAGAGATAAGTGGGTTCAGAGATGACTGATAATTCCTTGTAACTCCACATTCTTATTCCTTTATCTCTTTAAGTCTCTTTTAAGCCGCCTTGTGTCTGCTTATTCTCAGATCTGACAAATCCAACGCTACATAGGAACAGCAAAGAGTGTAGGAAACTATTACATTAATAATATTAAAAGGTACAAGGTGCTTTAAAGACCTCCAGCTGCATCACATTGGATCCTAATTAGAAAAACAACTGAATATTATCTGATCTTCGTCACACATCTGTGTAGTCTACACATTTCCCAAAACTTGAGTCATATAGTGTTGGAATTTTTTGCGTAGGAGTTCTCTGCATCTCTCGTCTGCTTTGGTCTGGAGATTAATGCTCGCGTGTGAAATCAACGCTAATCAAGGGAGAGGACAAGAAGATGATTCAGGGTTTTAGCTGAGAGCATCAATGTAATTAGTTCTGAGCGGACAAAACATTATCAGTGCCAAAAAACCACATACTCAACACAGGGCTTTGATTGAGGAGGAAACTATTGACTTTCATGGTTTGTAAAGCTGTAAAGCTCAGAAACTCAGGGGTTCCCAAACTGGGGTCCATATCCCCCTATGAGTCGCCAAAAGAAGAAGACTTTTAGGTGGTCTGCAGCAAAACAAAATT
>OMKR01073640.1:0-17550 GCA_900302355.1 Cyttopsis rosea
TAAAATAATAATGAAAACATTTCTACCGTAATAAACAACGTGCGGTTCCCACGCACCATCACCGAAGCGGGTGTTGCCGGGGAGCGGCATTGTTTTCACATGTTGTTAATAATTAATGTTTAATATGCGGATTTTGCTCCTATTACGGAGTCATTGGCAGAAATGTATGAAGTGGAATGAAGTGTTGAGGCGAGAATATTGGAGGATCAGGACTCAAATTAAACAACAGCCTCCTCCCTGTAATTACACTGAGCAACTCCTAATACTTTGCATTTATTTTGAATTGCTGTGAACAAAAGGGCAAGTTTGATCATTTAATAATCATTTCATATTTCATAATTAATTAATTCGCACCGACAGAAATAGACACCAGAACGTGTGCACGGGCCTTAGTTTGGACAACCAAGGACCTTCTCAGTCAAGTTCTATTCCAGCATCACCTCCAGTTAGTGGCCTGGCCTGAGCTTCTTGTATCATGTATGTACAGGCCACTGGCATTTTATACATTTTATATAATTTATATAATTAAGACCCAAAATCACAGCGTTTGGAAATATCTTCCCCTTTTCGTTTTCACTTAAAATGGGACATTGCTTATTAACAATTCTTAATGGAACAATTAGATATTATCGGATGAAAGTCACTTGGACAATATTTCCCAAGGTTTTCCTTTTCCAACTAATTAATTTCTATTGGAATTATAGGCATCAGCTTAATTCTAAGCTTATAAACTTTAATGTATCACCTTTTTTATTTTATTATTATCATAGATATAGAATATATTAACAACGGTGTTGTGTTGTGGCCCAGGCCCCTCAACGACATTTAAATTTATATAATTAAAATTTAATTATTTAATTATTTAATTAAAATCTAATTTAATTTCAGCTAATTTCATTGCGGATCACTTCCGAGACCTGAGCCCACTGCAAGCCCACTGTCCTTCCATCCGTGACCATCAACATCCAATCATCCTTCCATCCACTGGATCTCCATCCATCCATCCATCCTTCCATCCACTGGATCTCCATCCATCCATCCATCCATCCATCCATCCATCCTTCCATCCACTGGATCTCCCTCCATCCATCCATCCATCCTTCCATCCACTGGATCTCCCTCCATCCATCCATCCATCCATCCATCCTTCCATCCACTGGATCTCCCTCCATCCATCCACCCATCCTTTGGTGTCCACCGTCCTCTGAAGCTAGACGCGCAGCCTTGGTGACAGTTAACGGTCTTGCTTGGTCCTTTAGCGTCACATCGGGACTTAGATTACTCTGCAGGGTTCCAGTCATATCACCAAACACCATTTACCCTCAAAACCACCGAGTGTCACTGTCCACTGTCCATGGTGCCCGAGTGGCACGGCTTGGCGGTTACGCGCGCCATGGCTGTTACTGCCGATTTGTGACAAAACTGCCAAGATACTGAAGGAAGGAAGTTTTCATTGTCAAGGCTGGAACAGTGCCCAGGGGCCCGGGGAAGGCACGGCAGCAAGCCGGGGTGTGGCTCCGGGACCGGGAGGGAGTGTGGACCCTGGACAGACAGACTAGAATTGGGTTCTTGTAGGGACAGTGCGGGACCATCCGCCCGTTTCAGCCCCTGCTTTTCCTGGAAGATTGCTGGGGCTGTGGGCCAGGAGAGAGCTGATCCACCACCAACCGGCTCTTTATTATAGGGTCCAGCACCACCCGCTGGCCTTGAGGCTGCTGACATCAAGTGTTTATTCTTTTTATAATGTTGTCTCTGTATATATATTTTTTTTTTATCTTTATATACATTTTCCCCAATATTATATTATTATTATTATTTAAACAACAGGGGCCTTCTATCCAGTCCTGCCTGGGAACCAAAGCCCCTTCCAGGCCAAGAGAGACTGAGAACACTCCGCTTTGAAGTAGAGATTAGCTGCAGATCCCTGGTTATGGGACCATATGATCATGGGACCACAGATCAGGTTTGAGGTTAACAGGCCATTTGGGACAGAACAAACCACCTAAAAGCCTTGACAACAATGAATGACCCTAATGGGAATCAAAGGTGACAGAAATGACAGTGATCACTGCTGCCATTGACTTTTCTTTCTTTTAACCGGGTCATTTGTAGCCCTTATTTTAGACACAAAGGCCTTTGTAATCATTGATGGATTCATATTGGATCTCATTGACAGCCCTGTAATGTTGTATTATCTATCTTTAAGTGGTCATTTTCAGAAACATGTTTTTCCTCTTTTATAGATTATTATTAGAAAAAATATGTATTACCTTTTGTAACTTTGCCTCATTGATTGAGATCAATGTTTCACTTGTGGGGGGTAATGGCACCTAAAGACAACTTCCTTCTTTTTCCAACAAACCAATGTAGAAATCTGATCTTAGTGGTGGGGTGTGTTTGGGAAACATCAGAGCAGCTCTGGGTGTCAAGAACAGAAAGCCTTCATTATCTGATTTTCGCAGGGTCATTAGGTGGCGCAGACACCTGGGATGACAGGCTGACTGTCTCTAAAACACCAGCCGTTTAACCTCCTAATGGTCCAACTAGAGCTCATCCATCACACAAGCAGCAGTACACCTCCATTTACACTCCTCTGAAGATCCCATCTCAGCCCACCCCAGAGTTTCTCATCGCAGGCTGTGAAAGGTCCCACTTTATAACAGGTGGCGGTGAAATCTGCATCAGTGACATGATGTGAGCAAATGAGCAAAGAAAAAAAAAAAGCCTTGAATTCACTGAAACATATAGCTGGAGACAATCATTACTCACAGACTGTTTGCAAGAGTCAAATATTTATATAAATACTGAATATTGTACAAATACATGGTACCATTCCGTATCGTTTCGGTAAAAACATAAAAATAAAAATCATATCGGCCCATCGCTTGTTTAAAACTCACATTAATGTAAGACTGCCTCCTGTGCAAACAAAGCCATTAGTCGTGTGCAGCTATACGGACTGACCGCAAAACACTCTTTACACACGGAGCCAACTACTGCAATTCTCAAATGGCCGATGCGAACACCCCGACACCCAACAAGTGTTCAGGAGTGTCGGAGTAAGCAACCCTGCCATTTCTACACGAGGAAATATTATCAAGATGGTAACGCGGCCAGGAGCGGCTTCCTAGAGAGGTCGGTCAGAGGGTGTGCGAGTCCAACTTAAAGCATCTTAAACTAAGATTGTTCAAGCCTAGTTTAAAAATACAACGCAAAATGTTTTATTAACAAAATCAACATCACCTAAATCGGAGCGTCTGCTCCAATCTCCCTTTCCCCTTTAGCCCGAACACAAAGACGACACTTCCTGAATGTTTTGTCAAAGAGGAGGGAAGGGTGGACCTTTGTAGTCAAACGGGTTTCATGAATTCTCGCACAAAAAGACACATGTACTGTAAGACAGGCCGTGAGCAGGACTTGCACACCTACAATTGAAGGGATACTGTGATGAATCACCTTCCAGATTATGGATGCATAGCACGGACGCTACAGAAGAAGCCCTTCACAGAATGGGACCTCTTCCAGCATGACCGTTTGGAACCTCCTGAATTTCCCTCCTGGGATAATTAAAGTGTTATTGGATCTTTTCACTTGGTCTGCTTTGGGATTCTTGAATAGAATCTAGCTACAGCTCCCACAAAAAGCCAAACTGACCAGATCAATTCGACCCCTGACCGCAAAACAGGCAGCTATGAAGCAAAATAAAAAGTACAGTACATTAAATAAAATAATGTTAAGGAGGAGATCATCTCCGTGCCAACTGTGTTAGCTCAATGTAAGGCTGCGGAGGGTAACAGCCTCGCTGCTGTAAAATTAGGAAAATATATTCCTTCCAGCATCTCAAACACCGTTATATACTGCAGTTCCAAAAACTTTAGTATCCCTTTCAAATAAATCAAGAAGAATTTTACTAATATAAATACATGCCATTCTTGGAATGAGGTCATTCAGCAGGTCACTCTCCTCCTCAATGACCTTCACTCAAACTTTGGCACAACAGACATGATCATCATCATCATCATCATCATAACAGTCTATCCCTCAATATTAAAATCATCAGTAAAACCGTTCAGAGCTTACCTTCATTTTGACATGCGGTGAACATGAGGTGGGTGCAGTGTATCCCATCAGGTCTATTCATTGCAGCAGCAGAAGAGTTGCCAATCACAGAAACCATACGAAACCCACATTGGGATATTTTCTGTGATTGTCTCAACTTTCTGGAACTCAGTGAATTGTCCTCCAGGGAAACCTCCTTGTACCGTTTCATACATTCTGAGGAATACTAAAAATTAGGAACTAACCAGGAAATTCTAGAATGGCCATAGGCGAGTGTGAGTATTAGAATTGTTAAAGTCTTCACCATAATACTCATAATACTGTCATAGGTCAGAATTTATGTTAATTTATATTACTTATGTTTGGTTGGATGTCAGTAGTAACCAGCAGCCAAATGGCAGAGAAATACGAATAAAGTTTCCTCTCCAGCCGGTGAGAAAATACTTCAAGTTACTAAAGCCTACGATCCATCAATTAGAGTGACTGGTACATGAATATAATTTAAAATGTGAAGCTCTTCGCCAAATTCAGAAATGCAGTCCACCCTGTGAAAGGCTACTGCTGGACCGAATCTGCTCGGGGGGGCTTTTTGTTGCAGTTTAACATTAAGGAAGAGGGCGCAGACGGACATTTATTCGACACTTTCATTTCACCTCGTCCCCGTTGCAAAGATGCTGTTCTTGCCACTATACACTGAGCTTGACCTTTGTCCTCCACCCACCACCCACACCCAGTTCCCAGACCAGGCTATCACTGCCTATTCCAGTTTGGTTCAATTAAACCTGGGTTGTCTTTGTATTGACGCAAAAAAGTATCAAGTCAGGATTCCCCATTACCACCTGACCCAGCTATATCCGTGACACACAGTATAAATATCAGATCACATTTCTGCCAGATATATAGAGCACTGGTAGTTTACCCTCAGTCTCTATATCATCATCTGATGAATTTGTACTAGCTCACAGCAAAAAATAAAATAAAATAAAAAACTTTAACCCCTGCAGAGTTCATGTCACCAAGTACCATCACATCTTTTACAGATTGGCCATGAAAGTCCATCCATGTTCCGTTTTCTATAAAAAGGACCATTTAACGGTACATCAGTTCTGGAGAGACCTGTGCTGTGAAGCGCTGTTCGGAGGCACCGAGCGCAGTGTGATGTGAATGGTCTTGTAGCCGTGGAGGGAAAGGACCTTTGTGGCACGTAACCGTAGCTGGGTGAAAAGGGCCTCCCCTAAAGCACCCAGGCCTCAGCACAAGCTCCCTTCCTGGTTCCGCTTCTGCTCAGTTGAGGGGGCATTTGGGAAACGTGTCTCCCCAGAAATCCTCCCTTGCAGTGCCATCTTGTTTTACAGTAGAAAGCAGATGCTGTGCTTTCCTGACAGCGTTGAGGTGTATTGTGCATTAAAAGACAAAGAAAATGTAATTGTCATCAATACCTGCACGTTTCAGATCGTTCTTCGTTTGTTGCTTGTCAACTCTTGAGACAAAACGGTCCGTGTTTTCTGGGACAATTTGAACAACCCCCACACGGCCCACATTTAAGTCCAGCTCCCAGTGGGTTCTGCCGCACGGAACGTCGATCCAACAGGTCCCACGTGGCCCGCTCTAGGCCATGAGGCACCAGGGCGTCTGGTTCTGGTCACAGTCCAGCTTGGTGTTGATGATTGTGCACGGGGCGCCGCTGATGGTCAACTCCTGCCTGGACTCCACCTGGTAGCGCAGGTTCGTCAGCCCCCCCTCTGGGTCAACCTTAAACTGCTCCTACACAGGGGGAACGAAGGAGATCGAGAAATGGAACAGAAGGAAGGAAGAACAGACAATCTGCTGTACGTCCTGCAATGAACAACTAGACGGGATTAGTTCGGTGCTAAACAAACATATCTTCAATGAGAGAAGTTGCTGTAAGGACGGTAGGACACACAAAGACGACACAAACCCCAGATACAGCTTAATGCTAATGCTTTGGCTTCTATAAATGTAGCCGCTTCCTACGTTCTACCATTCATCAGGGACACGTTGCTACCGTTGGCAGCCAGTCTCTGGACGTTCCAATGGCAGAGGTCAGAGCGTACCTGTTTCTGGGACGCGACCCTCTTCTGGTCTCTCTTTCGCCAGGCGGGGTCATGAATGTGGCGGAAGGTCTTGTAGCCCGTCGTGATCTCACTGGGTCTGAACAACTGACCAGGGAGAATGATAAATATCATTTTTACAGTGATAACTACCCTTCCTTGTAAATATTAAAAGGAGAAAGCCTTATTCCAATACAATGATTAATCGCCTCCATGAAATTCCTCTCTTTCTCCAATTCTCTGTGGCTCAATTAAGTAACCTTTTTGCATTGCTATGAATTAGAACAAACAGACAGAGAAGGATTCATTTTTTTCAGATTGATAAAAGTTCATCAACTATTGAAATGGGTCTTTAATTGTGAAGCCTGTGTGACAATCACTGGTGATGTGATTGACCTAATTTGCCACCAATGTGATGATGTACAGACAATATATTTATCAGCCCAACTTAGCATTGAGATCCAGAGTATTTACCTTCCACCTAATGTGATGTTGAATGACAGCTAGTTTGAATTCTGAGTTGGAATTCTGTTGCTGTGTTGTGCAGGACGCTGAGAATGATCCCCCTGTGTCCTCATAGAGTAACGGTATATTTAAAAAAGCCTGGTTTGGTTTTCACCTGTAATTCAGCCTTCCTCAGTCTCCTGTAGAACTCATCGTCCTCTCTTCCCCAGCCCCAGAAGCGGTTGGACATGCCGTTGCACTGGAGACAGAAAAGAGACTGAACAAAATTCTCACTCGCAGCATTTTTCTGTCGCAATACACCCTTGTCTAATAAATATTACTGTTCCAGGACAGTGAGGGTATCAAGACTGATCATTAAGTCTTAGCCAAGCCTCAGCCATTATGATAAATCGAAGTGTTACCATGCCGTAATGCTTCTTGGTAAGAAGCAGGATTCCTCCTACGTAGGTTTTGTAGTGGTACAGGGGGTGCAGCTCGGGTGAGGCCACGTGGAACGGTCCCTCCTCGGGGAAACCATAGTCAAGGGCCTGGTTGAGGGGCAGCAGGTCCACGTCATGCATGGCCAGGTAGTCTGTGTCGTTCCCACTCTCCATGTAACCCACGTTGATCAGAGATGCACGGTTGAACCTAGAAGGAATTAACCAAGCTGTCAAGACTTCACACATTTCATATTTCAGCCTTTTATTTGTCAACACAAACAATCACCTTTGGGATGAGGTGGAATGAGAGGTTTGCAGCAGCATGAACCTGCAGGAGCTGCATGATGCTATCAACTCACTATAGATGAAAATCTCTGATCTCAATGTTATGGTGAATTCAGGATGTTATGGGGGCAAATGGAGTCATATTGGGGGTCCTACTCAATATTAGAAAACTGCACAATATTGTTTCATGCTATGCTGTGGCTGTATGCATGACTTAAAAAACTGAAGTTCCAAGAACTACAAATATAGTAAGATATGACCTTCTCCCCTTCCTCTCACTGACCTGTAGTGGTCCATTTGGTTGATGACAAAGATCCGGTGGCGGATCTTTTTCTTGTTGAGGAAAGCATGCATGAATGGAACAAACACAAGCAGCTCCTCAAAGCGTTCCCTAAAAGGGATGATCAGGGCCATCTTGTGAGGACCCCAGGAAGGGTCATCCGTGGAGGATGCCAGGTGCTCAGCCAGACAGGGCTGCTGTTGCTGATGCTGGGAGACGTGGCCGTCTTCCATCATGGCGCTGGACATGTCCCCTGTGCAGCTCAGCTGCAACCAGAGGAGGGACACCAGCACTAGAACCATGCAGAGTCCAAACAGCTTGTAGACTGTGCACCTCCCTGACAGGAACCTGACACAAGGGGGGCAAGTTTTAAACATAATCTCAGTTAACCAGCTGTGCCAATCATGATTAGCAATATCTCTTTTTCAAAATAACTAGACTTAAAGGTGCAGTGTGTATAATTTAGTGGCATCTAGCGTAACGGACTTGGCAGAAATGGAATATAATATTCATAAGTATGTATTAATTAGTGTATAATCCCATATAAATAAGAATCGAGTTTTCGTTACCTTAGAATGAGCCGTTTATATCTACATGGGAGCGGGTCGCCTCCAGAGAGCACACCATGTTGCACCGCCATGTTGTTTTTACAGTAGCCCAGAACAGACAAACCTGGCTCTAGAGAGGGACTTTCGCATTTTTCACGGCCACCGTAGATTCTCCTACACGCTTGGAAGGGGAAGGCGACGGGAGAATTATTCAGTCGGTTGAAATCTGCGACCTCGCCGCTAGATGCCGTTAATTCTACACACTGCACCTTTAAAATAGAAAATAACTATTAATCCCCAGGGGGGAATTCAGGAAGAATCTGGTTAAGAATGCAGGATGGAAATCAAGAAAAAGCTGTAGACCAACAACAAAACATAACGGGTTATAGAGTGCAGAAATCCAACCAAGCCTCAGATCAAAGACCATAAACATAACAGATTTTAAATGTTTGGGTAAGGGGCACTAATGAAAAGACGTATCAGAAAATAAATGTATTTTAAATGCGTTACAACAAACCCGGCTTCAATAGCGTTTCCAAGAACTGACTAAAGGTGAAATGTGCACGTTAATTGTGGACACACGTTTACGCTGCTTTCAACTTCCCAGAGGATTTGCAGCATTTTTATTTTCGCTATGATGGTCAACAAACAGGTGAGTTTTCCAATTTGGACACACACACACACACACACACAAAACCACTCATATATCCCATGCAAAGGTGTGTGTGTGTGTGTGTGTGTGTGTGTGTGTGTGTGTGTGTGTGTGTGTGTGTGAGGTGTTTTCTGAAACACAACACCCACATGTATCAGCTCCCGCCCGGCTACATGCATTGTTGGGTCCAGCTGCATTGAACCAAGCTCATGCCACTCTGTGACAGCTCCTCTCAGTACACTGACCCCCATTCAGCATCACACCAGCTACTCACTTCCCGACCACAGGCTTCTCTTGACGGGGCTCTTTGGGGGCCTCACTTCTTGTGAGGTCGAGAAATTACATGATGTGAACGGTTGTTTTGGCGACCGGTGCGACCTAGAGCTGCAACGACTAGTCGATTAACCGCCAACGATTAAATTAATCGGCAACTATTCTGATAACCGATTAATCGTTTCGAGTCGTTTTTCCTTCAAGAAGAAAATTTCCAAATTCTCTGATTCCAGCTTCTTAAACGCGAATATTTCCTGGTTTCTTTAGACCGCGTGTGTGACAGTAAAACGGAATATCTTCGGGTCGCCTCGGGCTTCGGGAGACGGCGATCGAGACTTTTCGGCGTCTTCTGACATTATACGGACAAAAACAACTAATCGGGAAATAATCGGCAGGTGAAAGAAACGACGATCACAACGATCGCCAGTCGCAGCCCCAGTGCGATGTCACGTCACAAAAACAAACCAACGGTTAAACTGCACAAGTTGAGCATCTTTTGCTCGCACGGTCACGAAAAGAGGCGCTTACCTTCTCTCCTCCTTGAAATACAGCACGGGCTTCCTCCTCGACGAATACATCATTTTCACAAGGCGGTTAAAAGGAGAAGATTTAAAAACAACAAGGACTTAGCTGGGTCGTAAGGTTCCAGCCCCTCTCCTGCGGCTTCTACATCCTCCCATTGCCCTTTACTGTCCACGTAGCATAGCGGTACAGGGGCAACTGCTAAGCTAATGGTCAATAAAAACACCTTGTTATTGCCCTTTGACCCGCCGCCCTCGAGGGTTTCGATGTAACGGCGTCATTTCCGAAAGGAGCTACAACTGACACCGAGGGAGTTGGGTCACAAACGGCTTTACTTCGCGAATTTGAACGAGCGGATTGCGGTGTGTGTGTGTGTGTGTGTGTGTGTGTGGGGTGGGGTGCGCTTGGAATATCCTTCCGGGTGCAACACGTCGGTTATTTTTGAATGAGCGACAAAGGTTCCTATGGGAGGAAGTCTCTTGTCACGATTCATAAATGAAATAAAAGGAAATAAAATGAAATTAATTGAAATTAAATGAAATATATTGAAATTAAATGAAATAGAATAAAATAAAATGAAATAAATAGAAATTAAATGAAATATATTGAAATTAAATGAAATAGAATAAAATAAAATGAAATAAAATAGAATAAAATAAAATAATGAAAAAATAATTAATATCTGTATTATGGAAAGTCAGTATTATATATAATTGCGTCCACAAATAAATAACATAAATAATATAAATAACATTTTTATTGCTTACAATTTTCAAACGTCTACACGTATTCAAATGGTCGATTCAACATGCGGATGGAGATATAAAATTTCCATTGTTTTTGTATTAAAAATGTTCTTTTAATCCAGATTTGTGGATTGTAGTATTTATTCAACGTTTTCTGCGTGTTTTTTTGTGTGATATAATGATGCAGAATTACTTCCATAGTCGGTCCATATGTCTGTGTGTATAATGGGATTTTGAGCGCTGTGTGTGCTGGATTCATCACAAAACTAACTTTATTTCGAGGGCACTTTTTCTAAAGATTTTACACAAATAGAATCTCCCTTAAAATTTAGAACAATATCCTTGCCAAATGATTTCAATTCTAAGGCACGTGAAATGTTTTTGAAGTCTTTGTTGCACATAACCAACTTAGAAGTGTTTTTTCTTGAAACAACAAACTGGGAGGGCAACATATTTTATGAAATACATAAAATAACATGATGTATATATATCATGTTGCCCTCCAAGCCATCAAGCTCTTTTTGGTTTCCAGATTGGCATTTTAGCCAAACAGATCTGCAACTACTACTGGTTGAATCATACAGCCGGTCCACAGGAGTAGGGTTTATTTTCTTGGTTGCCTTCATCTTTCCCTGTATCTGTATTGGGGATATTCAACATGAACTATTCCCCAAAGATATCAGTCTATCCAAGGCCCAAACATACATGTCATTTTATTATTTAGTCTTTTAAACGAGGATGCTTATCACGACAGGGACACACTCCTATATTTCCACTGGAAAGAATAGAAAAAAAGCATTACAGATTAGATGCTGCTCCAACAGAGCTCTTCAAATGTCAATGCTGGAAGACTGTGGTTCAAATATTATGAAATATGCAATAAGAAATAATTGAGAATAAAATGCAGCAAAATGTGTAGAATATTCTCTGGTTGAATATGCTAAACAAGTAAGGCCATGAGCTGTCAACGAAGTCCTCAAAGTCCTTTATTTAATTCAAAAAGCTTTTCTTTTAGCTCATTTAGTGGCAGGAGCATGATGAAGACAGAGTGGGTCAAATTGAAAGTACTAAAGTAATCCCTCTTACCACCACCAAGCCAAGGACTGTACAAAAGGAACATTTCTGGCAGTGTTTGGAGCCACAAAATCTTGCTGCCGCATTGGAAATTCTCTTGTCTGACATATGCAAACTATAGCGCTTCATTATACCCCACCCGACAACCTACACACAAATGTAGAGAAACATACATTCAATTTGGACAATAAAAACATACAGAGTTTGCGCACAACACTAAAAAATAGTAATAACGGTTCCTCAATAGGTAGTACTCCATTGAGGCGGGTTTATTGAACAAATGCAATTGGCATATGCAGCACAACAGCGCAATACAACTTGTTGTCAAGATCACCGAAGAAAATTTTTGATGGTTGGGTCCAGGACAGGATTGGAGATTACACCCCTAATCACAAAGCCCAAATGAGTAAACCAATTGCATTTGCAGATAACACTCACCTTATGGAAACTTACCCGTTAATGTCCATGTTCAGGCATAAACTACATGGATGATCTCTAGTGGCCAGTAACACAACGTGTACCTTTTTTTTTTTATCAAAAGAGGCGCACACACGGAAAAGGGCAAAATCTATGTTTTGATTAACATTGGGATGTCTGCCTGATAAATGATAATTTGATTAAGTTTGCATCTCTGTGGTGCAGGACTATATTTTTCTGTAAAGAAATATATTTAACCCACACAAGGAATTGTTTTAATGTGCCCAGAACATAATATATGCTCTTTACATTTTAGATAACATAGAGACATTTCCTGGTCAAATTAAAATATACCGTTTTTGAAATAAATAGAAAATTACTTTTATTCTGGTAGTCAGATTACGAGGGACATATCTCAAGCAGGACGGTAATAAAAATAAAAACATAGTCTAAGACATGGCCCTTTCCAAACTAAATCAAATCAAGCAGGTGGATTTTTCTGTGCCATCGATAATGACGACATGTCTCCTCACCAGTCGGCAGATCTCTTCCTCTCCAGCGCCCATCTGTGCTCCGCCTGAGGGTTCTCAGTACTGCACCAATCGCTTTACATACACCACAAATGCACACGCACAAAGAACTGCACAGGCTCCCCCTCGGGGGGCGCTACACGAGCTTTTTGGCCTCAAAGAAGCTCTTGAGATGTCTCATCTGCCAGAAACCAATGGCGACCAAGATGAGAGTCTGGACGATGGACCACCACAGCACCCTCTGGTTGGTGCTCTCGCTGGTCTGCCTGAAGCGCTCCTCACGATACTGGAACAAAAGAGCCATCTCTTTAGGTTACACCTGGAGCCAATCTGCACTAAGCTCTCCACTTCCTAAGGGTACACGGTAGGATACTTTCTTTTAATCACAATAACAATATGGAATTTCATGAGATGTAATCATTTCATCAAAAAAGTACTTAATAACAGAAGAAATATATTCTCGGCTATGAGAATATACAGTAGGTGGTCAACTATGAAATGTTTTGGTCAGACACCAATTATTAGGAATTTAGGATGCTGAGTCACATGACGTTTATTTAATAATTTAATAATTTAACTATTACCGGCAGATAATGCTTTAACTGTGGTGTTAGTGGCAATAGAGAGGCCTAACCATGAAGTTTCTCACTCATTTTCCATCTCAATTCAACAAACACACACAGCTTGCGAGGGATGCATACTGACCCTTTGGTAGTTCTGCTCTTTCTGAATCTGGTCCACCTGTTCCACCAGCTGTCGGACTCGGAGTTGCAGCTCTGTTAGTTTATCTTTGGCAGCAATCTCGGCATAGTTGTTGGTGTGCTCGCCCACCTGGATGTCTAGATGGACCCTCTGCAAGGAGATAAAGATAAGTAAGCAGCGTCAAGCAGCAAAAGGTGTGTCTCAAAACGTCGTTAATAGCATGTACAGAGAGCGGTTAAACATGAAGCAACTGCATCATCTAAAGCAGAAATTCGCATTTCTAAGCAGCCAAAGGCTTGACGTCATAATTTGTCTGGATTTGATCCCACACCCCCATGGTTGTTTGTGTTTAGGGCATCTACTCACCAGCATGCCTCCAGCGAACAGGGCAAACTTGGAGGAATTCGAATGCAGACAGATCTGGTGCTCTCCTGGGGTGTGAGATGTGAAGGTGAAGCGGCCCTCCGAGCCATACTGGCGAGACAGAATCACCTGAAGGAAAAACCAAGGCAAAGACACATCAACACATGCACATGCAATATTCACCAGTTTACTGGTTACAATGACCGCCATAACATGTTCAAAAGCAGTGGTTGTGAACTTTGTATCTTTGGGTTCCAAAAAATAGTGACTGCTTTGTATATCGCCTAGATGCTTGCAATTAAATGATAATCAATTATTCCTGAGTGTTCTATCACACCGGTCAAGCATATCAAATTAACAGAATCATTTTGTCACAAGTGCCTCATGGTTGTCCACTAGAGGGAGCGATGGTTAGAGCACACCCAAGTGTGTGGCCTCAGCGCAGGACACTTACTAGTTCTGAAAATTACAACAAAACATTCACGGCCGAATGGTCACATGTAAAAATGCTAAACTACTGCCCTGTCTTGTCTATTCACAGACTTGTGGTGGTCTTGTGTTGAAAATGTACCTTCTCATCTGGATCTTTGACTTCAACAAACATGCCCAGGCCCTGTGTAGCAGGTAGATACTCCTCCTTCTGCTTGTCATACAGCTGTGTCCTGTAGTTCCCTGCACAGAAAAGGCACATGTGAAACATGCATGGCACGGCACATATAAACACATTCTTACTGTTCTTTGGAAAGTCAACCCAATTAATGAATGTGTACTTGGAAGCATATTAAGTCAGAATGCCTTGTAAGAAAGCTTCAAGGCCCTTTTTCAAGTAAACAGGTTTGCTTATCATTTTTTGTTTAACATTCTCAAAGAAGACGTGGCAATGAGTGTTCTAATTCAAATTTACACTCTTAATCCATCTCTCTGTGTGTGATGAACTGAGAGAGGGCAGTCACAATCATAACATTTTTTAGTTGACGATTTGGGTAGACGGTTAATTTTCCTCAACCCAAATGAAATTCCCTAGAATGGTAAATGAGGGAAAGTATGATATACAATTGAGCTTCTGTCTGGTCTATGTCTTATCGTGGTTTGCGATGTGAAACAAGATTAATGATCACTAGACTAGACTTAATCGAATCTACACTAGACTACCTGACTAAAATCAGGATGTACTGATCTGTGCCTTTCAGAGTTAAATATCTTAAAGGTACAGTGTGTAAGATTTAGCGGCCTCTAGCGGTGAGGTTGCAGATTGCAACCAATCGAATACCCCTCCGTGTAGGAGAAGCTACGGTGGCCGCATACCTCGCGAAAGGCCCTCTCTAGAGCCAGTGTTTGGTTTGTTGGTTTTGGGCTGACAAAAATGCAGAATATCAAGTACGTCTGATTTCTGACACGTTACACATGGTTCTTTGTCTCGGATTTTAAACGGAGCCCTGTTTTAGCCTGGTATCGGTGCATCCCCACACACGTGCAACATGGCGGCCTCCACGGAAGGCGACCCGCTCCTTGTGGCGATATAAACGGCTCATTCTAAGGCAACAAAATCCCAATATTCTTATTTTCGTGGGATTATACACCAATTAAAACATACTTATGAATATTAATATTCCATTTCTGCCAAGTAAATTTTACACACTGCACCTTTAAGTAAATATGAAACATTGGTAAACAAAAATAAATACGAAGTGAGGTGCGTTGTCCAGGGCGTTCGCATTATTATTTTTGGATGTTTTGTTATGTTTATTTTTATTTTACTATGTAATGTAATGAAATATTAAAGTGGAAATGTTTTTAATAAATAAAATAAAAAATATATATTAATAAAAAATAAATAATGATACTGTTCAATGTGTCTTCGGGCCGCGCAGAGTATCACACAAACAGCAGAAGCCGATGTTTGACGTTTCAATCTTGAGAAAGAAGGTTAGTTCCAGCGGCTAGCTAGCAGTTAGCCGACTAGCCAGCTCGAGTTGAAAAGCCGCCGCGAAGCGCCACCTTACCAATGATCATAGTTTCATCCGGAATCTCTTCGATGAAGCATTTCTTCTCCGTCTCTCCTATGTGGAAGTACAGCGACGACACGACGCTATACAACACATTTAAAAGTAGGACCGACAACACACACGACTGCATCTTGATGGCCGCCATCTTCCTGCCGGGCGAGTCCTCGTCTGCGTCTGCGCAAAGTCATCAGTGCCACGTAAACCTATCGCCTCGCGTCATCCAATCAACGCGCCGCCCGGGAATTGTGGGTAATGTAGTTCTAAAGCCAGTTAAAGGTGCAGTGTGTAGAATTGAGTGGCGTATAGCGGAACGGACTCCGCAGAAATGAAACATAATATTCATAAGTATGTGTTAACTAGTTTATAATCCCATGAAAATAAGAATCGTTGTTTTCGTTTCCTTAGAATGAGCCGTTTATATCTCCATGGGGGCTGGAGCCCCTTCCACGGAGGGCAACATGTTGCACCGCCATGTTGTTTCTACAGTAGCCCAGAACGGACAAACCAAACACTGGCTCTAGAGAGGGACTTTTTCGCGGCCACCGTAGCTTCTACACTGAGGGGTAGTGAGTTGGTTGCAATCTGCAACCTCACCACTAGATGCCGCTAAATTCTACAGACTACAACTTTAATTTAAATGAAAATTTCAAATTTTTTATTTGACCTTTAGTTTACCAGGTTAGTCTAATTCCGGTTAGTCACTAATATTAGTGAATGGACAAACACATAAAAGGCATGGCAACACTACAGTATAAAATAATTACACCTTGAAACTCTGGAAAAATATAGAAGTGGAGATCTAACAAGCTCCTGCTTCATTACCTATAGTTATCACACATGGCTTTGAACTTCAGTCACAATGTCACATTTTATAAACATATTAAAGTTGTACATGTCAGGAGGCTTATTCAATTAATTTGTTTCTAAATTGGGATTTCAGGTGTACGTCTTATCTGAATAGAATACTTTTTCCCCAGTTCAATAAATTCCTTCTATTGAAAAACAAAATTGTCTGCAAAGAAAACGGTATCTCAGAAACACATTTTCTTTATAGCAAAAGCCTTTAAACAAAGAACAATAAACAAAATAACTAACAACAATAATGCAATAGCAAAAATTCTCTTGATTGTGACATCTTAATCATATTACAAAACCATTACAAAAATATACAAATCTTTATTTAAAATGTGTAAACATAGTCCAATGTTCTATCTCTCGGTTGAATAGAAGGTTCTTTAGAAATGGAAGCGTTCTTGAGGAAGAATCCATTCTTTAAGCTTGATGTAGATGCTTTAATACGCTTCTGACCTAAGAGAGCAAAAACAGAATGAATTAGACAAATGTGGGAAATCTCATCTACAGCAGGCACCGGCTCAATGGGGTTTGTATTTGTGCTTCACAGTTAAAATATATTTTAAAAGTTCAATAAGAGATATAGGTCAGAGTTCTCAAGCAGCTAAAAAGAACCCATGTATAAAAGGCACTAGACGGATCAGGCAGAAAAAAGTCTATAATATTAGATAATATTTTCTCCCAGAATCGTGTGAATCATGGAATTCCCAATAAAGGTTAGGTTTACCCGAAGAAGTCCGATATGGACATAAGCCCCAGGAGAAACTCCAGGCCGTAGAAGCAGAGGAGGATGGCACTGAGGATGAATTCCAGCCGCAAGACAAAGGTCTGCAGCAGTAGGTAGTAAACACCTAGCGCTGCACACGGCAGAAGGATAAACACAGAGATGACGGTGGCCAGGGAATGCTCACACAAGTTCCCCTTCCATCCTGCAGAGCAGACATCCATGAAGAAAAACAAGACACTTTTGAGGACAGGGGAGCAACAACACCTGATGCATTTGTGGCCGTGGACTCCTCGTATTGAAAGTAAGGCATACAAGACCCCTTGTATCCAAGGGGAGAAAGATTCTTTAAAAACACTTGGCAGAAATCGAAATTGTTTGGAGATCACCTGACACTGACGCCCCCCCCCCAATATTTAAATCAGAAATGACATGCCAATTAGGACAAGCAACTTGCCAAGAAGATGTAACAAGGCTGAAAAGATGTTTAGTTTAAAGTCATGTTCTCAATAGTTTCCCCACTGTTATGCCCAATTCTCTTCTTAATAACAGTTTTTTTAT
>OMKR01073641.1:0-18701 GCA_900302355.1 Cyttopsis rosea
CATATCCCTTCAATTCAACAAGCAGGTCGTCCTTTGCTGAGATTACTCTAATCATAATTAAACAGACGGTGTTCATAGTAACACGCCCCGTCGACGGAGCTGGATTCATACAAAACCCGAACAGTTTAACAATATCATATTAAGTATCGCATCAATCACTTGGTTGTGTCAAGTTATTACATTTTGAAATAGTTTTCTTATACCACAGTTCAAGAACCTGTTAGCGGAGGGTCAATTCCAACTAAGCGTACATGTTTTGATCTATGTTTGTTTAAAAGTTGCAAGAACTTCCATCTGTAAAAACAAAATTTTAAATTTAAAAAAAGAGTAAATGCTTGCACATTGTTTTTCAATTAATTTGTGTAAAACATAAGATGGCGTTTTATACGCAAGTCTTCCATAAATGAGTTCTCATGCAGTGATTTGGTTGAGCCTCGCAAGTTTCTCGGTCTGGGATACAGCCTTCCAATCTGATTTCTAAACTTGCCTTTCCAGAATGATCTCACTGGCTCACACCTACCACATCAACACTTTTGCAATGCTTCACACAAACATGCAATCGTAAAATCATCCATTTGGATCTGTCTGGGTGGCATTGTGCACTACTTTCTTATCATGTGGTCCACTAGACAGAACTCATGTTAGTAATTGGTTGGCCCTGCCCGCCTCGTCCACTCTCCATTGAAGAATGTTCACAGGGCAGTCCTGTTTACAGTATATGGTGGATTTGCGTGTGTACGTGTGTAGTGTGACGTCCCACATTGATGTTTACTGTAAGCCTTGCCTAAGGATGAGCATAAATGCAAGCCTCTATTTATTGTGTCAACAAGCAATGCATAGGCTTGACTGAATGCAACAATTGTGAGACACTTCCATTCTCTTTAACCGTGATTGTCTTGTGTGAGTGCGCGTGGAGTCAAGTAATCATCTGAGATTTCTTGAAGCCTTTCTATATTGTGGTAAACTTGAAAGGATGTTAATGCCAGAAAGCTGAAAACAGCAAGTCATTATGTTCTCTTTGCTAAAAGTGACTACTTACTGTACAGTTTGACATGCCACCTAATTAGAGTGGAATTTCCTCATAATTGATATTCTGATGAATAATTACTTTTGAGTTTGCTTACCTGAAAGAGTCAATATTTTATTTGAAATCCCAGCCAAATATATCACAGTGGTGATGTGCATAAAATCTAGAACCTTCAAATAGCAATTGAAGCATAATCTCTTCAAATGCCTCTCCGACAGCTGACATCATATCAACTGTTGAATTCAACCACTCTGGGGAGCTGCTGGCCACCGGGGACAAGGGGGGTCGTGTTGTCATCTTTCAGCAGGAGCCAGAGGTAAGATTTGCCACATTAATGCTAATTCATTATACAACCTGCATGTGTGAGTTCTCATGCTCATTTGCCTCGTATGCATGTGCTCACACAGTGACATGTGTATGGTTGCCATAGAAATGAAGGAAAAGGATAGGCGTCAGTTGAGCAGCGTTTCCTACCACCAGTATTTTGATGCGCAGCGGGAGTGGTGGGAGTGGTGTGCTCTTTTCTGATGACTCACTTTTCTTAGAACTTTTGGAATGGCTTATGTGATCATCTTTTATGAAAGAGCACTTTGTTTCAAGAAGCAATGTTTACCTTTGCACATGGCGCGATGACTGACATGGGCAGTACGATTCAGTGGCAAATATCTGGCCCGAGAATTATAGATGATGTTGGTTTCCATTCGAATAGTTTTGGAATTTAATATTGCATACAAAAGAGCTCTGTATCCGATTAAAAAAAATGTAGCAGTAGTGTGACGGAATCCACGGTTATGAGTGAGTAAAGGAAGTTGTGTGCTATGCTTTGGAGTTCGATTTTTAGCCTAAATAAACCAAAAATATACTATTTTACCAGTTTTCATTGTTTGCTATCATCACACGATGAAGAAAGCTCTTGTTGTTCTTGTTCAGAGTAAGAATCAGCCCCAGTGCCGTGGAGAATACAACGTTTACAGCACCTTCCAGAGTCACGAGCCCGAGTTTGACTACCTGAAAAGCCTTGAGATTGAAGAGAAGATAAACAAGATCCGATGGTTGCCTCAGAAGAATGCGGCACAGTTTCTTTTGTCCACAAATGGTTAGTACGGAAAGCGGATCTCTTGTAACGTCTAGATGATTCTTTTATAAAGAATTAAAAATAAACTATTGTGAGATGAATTTCTGTGCACAAGCCGAGCAGTGAAGTGGTCGCATTGTTACGCGTTACAGAACAGAGGGTTGTCCTCAACTGTGCCGTCTCTCCTCCTCGCAGACAAAACCATTAAGCTGTGGAAAATCAGCGAGCGAGACAAGCGACCCGAGGGATACAATCTGAAGGAGGAAGACGGGCGATACAGAGATCCCAACACGGTCACATCACTGCGGGTACGTAAAAGTGGAGATCTCATTGAACAGATCCTGTTCATCTTGCATAACGTACACGTGGTACAAGTCGTGAAGCGTATTTCAGCCGCTCAGACCACTGATGACGTGAGTCGCGATTCTTAGTAAAATGTGACAACCTACTTTTTAACTGCCATTTTATCGCCGGAATGACACTTGGGTTGGGTTAAAAAAAACATCAATACTCGATTGAATTCCATCACAATTTCGGAATCGATGAGGAAAATTGTATCAGTTATCCAACTGTTTAAATTAATTTAAATATTTCATTTGATTTCTGAATTAGACTTATGCAATTTAGTATATTTTCTTTGATTAGCTTATTCTTTTTCATTTATTTTCATTCTTTGAATTATTTTATTATTCTACTTCGTAAATTTTGCTTGTTTGCTTTGCTTTTGTTGTTACTATTTGATGGCCTTTTAATGTAAAGCACTTTTCATACACGACTTGCACGTCATGTATGAAAGGTGCTATATAAATATGGTTAATGATTTATAACAAATTAACCATTTGTATTATTATACAGAAAAGTTAGTAGCTGACAAGCTATTGATTGTCATTTTGTATAAAATATCAATACATTGAGAGATCTATCTTGTATCGTGAGCCATCTCATCAATATATATTGGATGTAATCCATATTGAATCTAATCCGATCAAATCGATCCTGCCCAATAATCGACGCCAATCTCTCCTTTGTCGCAAGGTGCCGGTGTTTCGGCCCATGGACCTGATGGTGGAGGCGAGTCCCCGCCGTGTGTTTGCTAATGCTCACACCTACCACATCAACTCCATCTCCGTCAACAGTGACTGCGAGACCTACCTGTCTGCAGACGACCTTCGCATCAACCTCTGGCACTTGGAGATCACCGACCGCAGTTTCAGTATCCTCTTCTTGGCAGTCGTGAGGGTCAAAGAAAACAAATCTTTAGGTTTTTCAACACACCCAAGTGTTGGTAACAATATCTTATTTACTTTCTGTCTTATTGTGTGGGGATGGGGAAACGACAAATGGTTTTTAGCCCTTGACCCGTTTCCTCCAGACATTGTTGATATAAAGCCGACTAATATGGAGGAGTTGACAGAGGTGATCACAGCCGCCGAGTTCCACCCCAATCAGTGCAACACTTTTGTGTACAGCAGCAGCAAGGGCACCATCCGACTGTGTGACATGAGAGCATCGGCACTGTGTGACCAGCACTCCAAACGTGAGTTCCTTCAGTCAGTCTCTGTAGGTAGAACGTTTACTGCTAGGAACTGAATGTTGTGCAGCGGCATCGGAACACATTGTACTCTTATCTTGGGGCAGTTCTGTTCCGTTGACACCACCATGTCTTTTATCAGTGTTTGAAGAGCCGGAGGATCCCAACAACCGCTCGTTCTTCTCTGAGATAATCTCATCTATATCTGACGTCAAGTTCAGCCACAGCGGGCGCTACATGATGACCCGGGACTATCTGTCTGTCAAAATATGGGATCTCAACATGGAGACACGGCCGGTGGAGACTTATCAGGTCTGCGTTTGTCGACATATTGGATGCATTCGATTAAGTTTTATCGCAATTTAAATTGTCCAATAAGTCTTTCAACAATGAGTTTTCACAAATCGTTACTTAAAAGTTCTGTACTTGTTTTGATGTTTCCATTGTAAAGCTATCCATCTGTAACTGAAATATCTCCTGTGACTCCTGTCCAACAGGTGCATGAATATCTGAGGAGTAAGTTGTGCTCGCTCTATGAGAACGACTGCATCTTTGACAAGTTTGAGTGCTGTTGGAATGGGAATGACAGGTGGGTGCCTCCGTTTTAATTTATCAGTTTAATATTTTGTTTTGTACAGAACTAGGAAATGGCTTGACCTCTGGTTGATGCCGCATCAGTCCACTGGACTGCTCTGGAGCAGTCGGTAGCCCCATCACCCCACTTAAAATGCGAGGTTACCGTAGGAATTGATGTTCCCAGAAATGAAACCGTGGTTAGAGGGACAATTTTGGATGTCAAACTTAAACAAAAATTTTAGATCATTATGAGTGACTGCCAAGCTGTACAGTGTAGTACAATATGGCTATCATGGTCACGACTGTAGGTGCGATACGAGTTCTCACAATAATTGAAAAATATGTTTTAGGTTTAAAAAAAATAAATACAAGCGATATTCTGGAGAAAGTTAGTATTTGATCAAATGATGAATCTGTATTAGGCAATGACATAAAATTTGATCACAATCAAGTTAAATAATCAATTGAGAGACCAGCAGCTGCCCAATTTGACGTCAAATAAAAGAAAATGTCAATTTAAGAAAGCCAGTCAATTCAATTAAAACATTCATATTTTAGATTTCACTGACATTTATTCATTCGTTGATGTCTTTACCACTTAATTTGACTGCAGTTTCCTCTGTCACCGCCTTCTCAATTCAAGAACACTTGATCGTTGGATGTGTGGTTAAGTGCCGCGCATCAATTGAAATGGCCAAGAAATGCAATTTATGTAGCATATTTGGCTGGCACAAGGCACTTGTCAATTCAAGACCACTTTCAGTGTTTAAGTGTGGTTAAATGTGATGGTGACTAAATTATAGCCAAATGAATAGTTTAAAACATGAATGAATAAACTTGACAATGATTATTTAATTTGATTTCATTATTTAGTTGAATTGCTCATTTTTATGGCATTTTATTCAAAGATTCATTCTTTTATTTACTTCCACCTCTCACAAGCATTGACTGTTTAGATGTAACAAAAGTCCTACATTTGTGACTTATTTATAAAGCTTTTTTTCTTTATTTCTGTGGAATTCCCTAGAGTGTAAAATACAACTATTTGGGTTGTCTCCTTATTTGAACCCTCTCACATCAGGGCTTATCTAATACTGTACTTATGGGCTCCATACAGACCAATAATGTCTGCACTTGCTGCTAAGTTAGGAACAGAGGAGTTAGTCCTGCTCATATTATTAAAATTATTTTGACATTTCTTTTACATTTTCTCTGCAGCGTTGTAATGACGGGCTCCTACAACAACTTCTTCAGGATGTTTGACCGAGGCTACCGGCAGGACGTGACCCTGGAGGCGTCTCGGGAGAACAGCAAGCCTCGGTCTGTTTTGAAGCCGCGCAAAGTGTGTACAGGTGGGAAGCGCAAAAAGGACGAGATCAGTGTAGACAGTCTGGACTTTAACAAGAAGATCCTCCATACTGCCTGGCACCCCCTGGACAACATAATCGCAGTGGCCACCACCAACAACCTGTACATATTCCAGGACAAACTGAACTAGCAATTTGACGACCCTCCCAGAGTCCAGTTTCTGCTTAAGCCCCACTGCTCAGATCCTCATCTAGACAACGTGATTGGTTTTGATCGCTTTCTTAGGCTGCATCCCCATGTCTAGGCTCTGGGGATCTACCCTCGTTGGTTTTTGGAATTGCATTTGTGAAAAGCCCGGCACACTCTTGTCAGTGAGTGCAAGCCGACATGCGATTGCACACCCTATCGCAGGTGGACACGGGTGCATTTCCAAGTGTGGCCAGCACCTGGGTGAGCACAGTTCAGTCCCCTGTCCAGACCTGGGGATTCAGCCTTACTGGGATTAGGAGCACGCCATTCACCTTGCCACCACTACAACTCATTTCTACCACGTCCCAACTGCGGGGAAATGCTGTTTGGGTACAGTTATTTGGCTAGGTCAATATAACTTCCTTTTTTTTATTTGGTGCCATCAGTATGTGTTTTTCTGTTTTGGTCCTATCCACCAAGTTTTCATATGTTGTTGTAGCGGAGTTCGGTTTCTATTTTGTTAAGACTTTGTTTGAGCTGTTTGTTTTTGTCACCTTTTTGCATTGGCCTAGAACACTGGAAAATACAAACTGTCAACACTCCGTATTTGCCCCTAGCTATGTGTGGTTGCCAAGTTATTTGAGCCCCTTCTTCTCTAATGTACAGTACACTGACACCACAAAGACAGATGGACTTGCTCGACAGGGTCTGGGAGAATAACTTGTTTTGTGATTATGGCTGGTCTATAAAAAATATTGAGCTTGAATTTGAGTGAAAGGTCTGACGAACATGGTGCCCTTCTTCAGGGGTGTTTTGTATTGCAGGCAGAAAAGCAGATTCCTCTGTGAAATGATCTGTTCACCCTTGCACTTTTGAGGACCACCATGAAAAGCTCAGGACTATGTCTGATGCACAAGGTCACTGTGGGATGTCATAATGGCATTGTGGCCTAATTCTACATTGGCATCATGGCTGTTTTGGCGGCTGCCAAAATCTCCACAAAGCCTGGTATGTTGTTGCTGATTGGTCAGTTTACCTCCTGGAGTGTAGTTTTTTTTCTTTTTTGTCCTCTTATGATTTTATACTGTACCTAGTAACAGAAGAATCTCCATAGCTGGTTTATTCTTTTATGAACCAAGGCAATAGGATTACAGTCTAATCACTGTAGGGGATTTGTTTGTTTGTTTGTTTGTTTGTTTGTTTGTTTTAAGCTGTATGTCCTGGTCTGATCTGTAGATTGAGGGAGGTTGCTCAATACAATGATCAATTAGGTCGTGGCTCTGGAGTTTTTTGGATTTGTCTGGCAGTTGCTAAAATGCTATCCAATGTTTATTGACATCAAGGAGTTTTTCAATGTTTGATGTCCAAAGAAAAATGACAGCTGTCAGTACCTCTGTAGTCACAAGCACTAGAACCTTTCTTTTCAAATTGGCTTACTGTACTAATAATTTGTAGAATTTATTTAGATGCCTCTGGGTTAGTTTAAAAGTTAATGTGGATCTTTTAAGTTCCATTTGTGTGCCATGGATGTGTTTATCAGAAGAAAATGCTCGTTGTGTATGGAATGAATAAAAATAAGTAGGCCCCTGTCGGCCTCGATTTGGATGCCGGTTTTATCTACTAGTAATGTGCAAAACTGTGAAATGTAGTTCACTCAAACTAGTCAAGTCAGTTGATTAGACAGTTAATGATTTTGAAACCTGCTGGCCCGCAATGCTAGATTATGTCCTGTACAAACAATTGTACAGGACATAATTCTATGGTAATAATTTGGGGGAAGTCTTGAGGCACATGTTTTCCAGGTATTGTGTAGAACTGTTCCTTTGTGCTACTTTGGAACGCAGGAAATGGTTCAAAAACACACTAACATACTCTGCTTTCTCTATACTAACCCCTGCTTCAGTCACATACTGCCACTTCTTTCCTGAAACATGCAGGTTGATAATGCACAACTACATGCTTTCCTCCATCCGACAGAATGCCTATAGATGACAGGGTAAAACTTTCAATGCGGGCGTAAAACATTTACTCAGTGGATCATATTTACTAATATTGATGTGCTTCGGTCTGGACTCGAGAAGGAATTTCCACCTGAAATGATAATGCCACAAATTAACTGTAATTCTCGTGACCTCCATAGGGTGGAATTCTACTGTCATGAGTGTCACTTCCTCAGGGTTTGGGCTATTTATCCTCAAGTCATAAGACACTTTGCCTGTCATTCTTTCTATGGCTACTGTTTTTTGTTTTTAACTGATGCGAGAGCATCTCGGTGTCAGTAAAGGGTATTTAATATGTTGAAGAACTTGCCTAATGTCATACTATCTCATTCCATTGTCACACATTGCATCAGATATGCACAGCCGGGTAGTTTATTTAGGGGAAACTCCAACATAAACATTAAAATATATATTTTTATCAGCCTTGTCTGTTCACGTGGAAACCCCTACCTTGCGATATTGGAGATGTTTTGTGTTAATCTTGTACCAATTCACACTGTCTTATTTTACTGTTCCGGTGTCTACTATAACAAAATCATATTTGTCCTCAAAATTACACAAATTGCATTAAATTAGTATTATATCCAAAATATGCATCTAGGATGATGAAATTGTCACGGGGGCATTGGAGGTGGTGGTAAAATAAGTCACTCGTAAAATATTCAACTCCCCCACACACACACACACACACACACTTTTCCCATGTCGTCTTTCTGGCTATAGTGGAAGCCCATGACAAAATGGCCAGAAGAACCCCATTGCCTTTCCTCAAAGCATTCATAGAAATTAGATAATCAAGTATGTTTCTTGAACTTTCTGGTATGCCAGACGGGAGACTGCTCAGGGGAAATGTATTGCTGCTGACTGATTGAAACCTTGTCTCTTCAATGTGGGAATTTCTCTTTAGTTTAGGAAAAACTGCCTTATTTTCACCTTGATGACAATGCATTTTTTAAATGGGTTTGGAGTACTGGACAGATTTCTCTGCAAATAGAGGACCTGAACACCCCATTTTGACTCAAAAGATAATAAAAATCACCCTAATTAGAGTTAGGAGGTTTTTCCACGCCAGCAGCATTATATACATGTATAATGTATCACATGAGTCAAAAACGAAATGCACTTTTATTTTGTGTGATTTTGATTGATTTGTATGTATGTTTCTTTCAAGGGGCTCTTGAATAAAGATTGTAGATTTTTGGCGATCTGTTTAAAGAAAAAAAAAAATTCAAAAGGTTCACTGTATAGCTCTGTTTGTCTTTGTCAAATTAAATAAAAGTTAAATTTAGAGGAAACTTAAGTATATCGGTTATGAATCCTGAATAAAGTAATTAACCTTAATGTTTTGTGTGCTGAAAATACTCTCTCAAACTTAGTATTGCAGGCAAATTGCATTAAAACAAAAGTGGGGGAAAAAGGGAACAATTTGGTAGAGTGCTTTTAAAATGTATTTTATTTTTTCATCCATAAAGAGCTTATCCCCGTACTGTGCTCATGTTTTAAAACCCCAACAGTGTAAACTAAGCCATTGGCTTTAGTGTACAAGACCATCACCAAATACTCAATGGAAGTTGTGTATTTTATTTTTATTTATTTTTATTCTTGCTAGGTAGACATGCACACAGAAAAGATAATGAATTCAATTTTATTTTTATTTTTGCCATAATGACCTCTATGAAAACTAAATATCCCAGTCAGTGAGGTACAGCAGCCTGCAGAGAGACGGACCCTGAGTAAAGAGCGCCCATCACTGATCCCTGGTCAGGCTGGAGGTCCTGGACGCTTGGCTGATTCTGCGCATGCGCACAACCCCGTTTGTCTGCGTGTCATGTTGATCAGGCGAGGACTTGGTAGTCAACATGTCTACCGCCGCTGCTCAGCAAAACAATAACGAAGAGCCTGTGCTTCACGGTACGTAAGCTGCCTCCGCGGGGGGTTTTCGGGCCGTGCGTGTTCGGCGGATGCTGGCGTTTAATCGCGAGTGTGCGCTCCCCACGACATCGGTCGCTCGATGGAGATTTTATTGTGAAAGTTGGATCGAGCGCAGAATCGCTCCTTCTTCTGGGCGGGGTGGTCGTGACGCGGGCCGCCGCGTCGGACGCGGCCGTCCAATCGGATGCCTTAGAACGTTTGATTGTCGGGATTTCAACCAATCGGCGAAGCGGGTTTTTTTTTCCCCAGTGGGCGGGCTCTAGACAAAATGAAAACAACTTTGGGACAAAAGGAGAGTGGAATCTGTAGTTATGCAACATTATTTAGAATATTTCACATCGCAGCTTCCTTAACCTGGAGCACTCGCACTGTAATTGTGCACTGAGCGGACCTTTTATTGTTGGAAGTCTATTAGTGGGGCAGTGGCACAAAGGACTATATGTTTGATTGGATACAATATACAGAGATAATGTAGATTAGCTGCTTAGCTATCATTATTCTCTGCTGGGTTGAACATCTGTCATTTGGGAATATAGGCGATTATATTTGAAGGTATATATGGAGATAGATATATATATGGATTTTACAATGACCTCGATTATTATTATTTTTTCCAAATCAAATTCGTTGCATATTCATTACATAACTAGAGCTGCAACTAACGATTATTTTCATTATCGATTAATCTGTCGATTATTTTTTCGATTAATCGATGAGTTGTTTTGTCCATAAAAACGCTGAAAGACGCCGATCGCGGCTCCCCAAAGCCCGGGGTGACGTCCTCAAATGTCGTGTTTCGTCCACACCCCAAAGATATTCAGTTTGCTGTCACACAGGACTGAAGAAACCAGAAAACATTCACATTTAAGAAGCTGAAAAAAAAAAAAAAAGACTCAAAACGATGAAATCGATTATCGGAATAGGCGGCCATTAATTTAATATTTGGCAACTAATCGATCAATCATCATAACACAGGTGATCAAATATGACTAAGATTGAATTGGATGGACTTTTGTGAGAAAATAGATAAAAGTAGTATTTAAGTATGTTTCTGTGGTATCTGTACTTCCACAGACTTTCTAATTTCACCCCACTACATTTCAAAGCAAATATCTATACTTCTTTACTCTTAAAAAAAATGTTGATTTATATTTAGGCCAAAATCATGGACTGGATCTATCAAACCGCTGATTTAGCATTGCTCATCAACGATTTATTCAGCCCATATCCTTGGAAATTACGATGACACCAATTTATTTTTTAAATTGTAATCAGGATCTCCATGTGCACTCATCTACAGAAAAACGGTTCCGCTCTGTTATATCAAGGCGCTACTTTTAATGTAATAATATCATAATAACAATGCGGTTCTTTCCCTTTTAATAGAATGATACTTTTACTTAAAGGTGCAGTATATAGAATTTAGTGGCATCTAGCGGAACGGACTTGGCAGAAATGGAATATATATATTGTTTTAATTAGTGTATAATCCCATGAAATAAGAATTGTTGTGTTTTCGTTACCATAGAATGAGCCGTTTATATCTCCATGGGGGCTGGAGCCTCTTCCACGGAGGCCGCCATGTTGCACCGCCATGTTTCTACAGTAGCCCAGAACGGACAAACCAAACACTGGCTCTAGAGAGGGACTTTTGCCTTCTTCGCGAGTTTTGCGGCCACCGTAGCTTCTCCTACACACCTTGGTTGCAATCTGCAACCTCACCACTAGATGCCGCTAAATTCTACACACTGCACCTTTAAAGAAACGGTCTGACCGCCTCTTCCACCACTGCCTACTAGTGTGTTTTAAAGCACTGTTTAAGAAATGCATTATGATGTGATCTATTGACTTTTTAGATTTGCACCAGCAATGATTAACTGCAAAATCCATTTTTCTTTGTTCCATCTTGGTGTGTTTCTCAGGCTCTTGGGTGGAGCTGGAGATGAACGGAAACACGGGGAGGCAGGGCACGCAGACCAACCCGCTGATGCCGCCTGCCACCGATCCGATGAACGGGAACACCGAGCCGAGCCAGACTCCGCAGCCCATGGAAGTGTTGCCCGAGGAAATAGAGGAAAGTCTGGTCGGGGGATTGGAGCACGTGCCGTCGTCGTCCTCCATCCACAATGGAGACATGGAAAAGATTTTGCTAGATGCACAGCACGAGTCCAGCCCCAGCAGCTCCTCCTGCGATAGGTGGGTTTAGGGGGGGAAAAAAAATCTAATTTTGGATCCTGGTTTTTCCAAACATGGTTTAATGTTAATCAGTTTGTGCATTTATTGTCAGTCCCCACAGACCTCCAAGTCCAGACCAGGATGAGGGTCAGATTACGTTTGACGTAGATATGTCAAGTGCAAGAGGAAGCCAGGTAAAATATGACAATATGACAGTCAAGTCCCATTTTCATTATTTATTACCCCTCCATAATGTATAAGTTAGCCTGTGCATAGTATCGCATTTTGTATATATATATATCTTTATCTTTATTCTGTTTTGTATTTTTTTGTATATTTTGGCTATTTGTATATATTTGGCAATTTAATGTTAATTTTGATTTGAATTTTAATCACATTTCTTTCCATTTTATCTTATTATTATTTTTATTTCCATTTTTTCCTTTTTTTTCTAATGTTCTGCAGTGTAGTGCACCAAACGTCACCAGAACAAATTCCTAGTATATGTAAATGTACTTTGCGGAATAAACTGATTCTGATTCTGAAATGCAAAATGTGCGATTTGCAGTCGGAGGAGGAGGAGGAGGAGGAGGAGGAGGATGAGGGTCTGGAGAAAGACGGGGAGGAAGACATCCTGATGAACAAGGGGGTAGACTGGGTGGCTGACTGGTCCAGCAGGCCTGAAAATATCCCTCCAAAGTAAGGAAACGCACACTTCAACCCTTCTCTCCATCAATCACCAAGTCAATTTTTAGGCTTATATTTAATGTTTTTGTCATTATGTTTATTGTACATTACCATTTTATTTCATTAGTTATCACATATTTTTTCGGTTTATTATTTCTTTTGTTACCGTTTTTCTTTTCTTTATTTAGATTATACATATATTTTGTTGTTTATCATGAGGTTTAGTGTATATTGTCATATTTTATTGTGTAAAGTTAACCGTTGTTAATCATGTCTACATTTTCCCTATATATTTTTTTTATTTTATATTCCATTGCTTTCTTATTATTATTGCCTATTTTTTTGATGTATGCTGTTGCTGACACTGCAATTTCCCTTCAGGGATGAATAAAGCATCTCTCTCTCTCTCTCTCTCTCTATCTCTATCTCTATCTCTCTTTTAACTCCCATTACATTTGACTCCTAATGACTTGATTGAACCGTTATTCCCTTCAGGGAGTTCCACTTTAGGCATCCTCGGCGCTCGGTGTCTCTCAGCATGAGGAAGAGCGGCGTGATGAAGAAAGGCGGCGTCTTCTCCGCAGAGTTCCTCAAAGTCTTCATCCCTTCCTTACTCATCTCACACATTCTCGCTATTGGTCTGGGGTAAGTCTCCATGCACTCTTTGGTGATGAACCGTTTGTTGTATTCGATTTAACAAACCACTTAATACTAGAGTAAAACTATTCTAACGTGTCTTTACTTTTTGTCCTCTTTTGTTGTATCAGTGTGTACATCGGGAAGAAACTTGCCACATCACCGACCAGCTCTTACTGAAGAGAAGAAGAAGCAGTGCCTGGATGTTGCAGAATTCCTCCTGTGTCCAAATAACCCTCTCTCTCATCCTCAGCCTTTAATGTACTCCCAACATTTCTCTCGCTAAACGTATTGATCTCCGACACCTTCTCGGCTTATCTCTAGGATACATCGCATAATGTAGCCGCACTCCTTCACATTTTTTGTATTTAGGGCAAAATGCCAAAGTGTGTTCAAACCTTTACGATTGCTAATCAGATAGAATCCAGACGCCGGAGTGGGAAGATATTTCTCATGCTATACCATTTTCTTTTGCTCAATTATTTAGGAGAAAAAAAAAATGTTGTAAAGAAAAGCACTGCTCCCTAACTGTGGATATCCTGCTGGTGGGAGTGGGGCAGCATCCCCTCCCTGATCTCCTCGGGAGCAGGTTGCTGGAACCAAAACGACGCGCCGTGTTTGGCACACGGTAGAATTCATTTGGCTCTGGGAGTAGAAGGGATATATTTTTTTTATCGCTTTCTATTTTTGGCCTGGCTATTCACGGTGCAGTTATTGGGAGCAGGAAATACTGGAGAGATAACATTGAATTAGAACCGAAAGACTGTTGTGTGGCTCAAACATTTACTGACGGCGATTTCTTTTTGATTTTGAAGAAATGAGGATAGTGGGAATTAGGCTGACAGTTTTATCCGGTCATGTAACTAGTTTTTAGCTTACATATCTTTTTCATTAACATACAATACAGCAACTATGGTCAGGTGCCAAATATATATATATAATCTAGACGTATATATATCTTTCACCTTTGCACATTGGTGATTTATCTTAGACTTTTTTAATTCTCTGACATGTTAAAATATTTAAATATATGTGAAAAAGATGGAAAATGATTGAAGCTGTGACATTACCCATGTAATATACACATTGTGACATTGTTGTTTTTTCTTCATGCATAGCTTATTTGATGCATTGTGGCAGTTACCGTGGTGATCGTCTTTTCTGCCAATTGATAATTGCTCGACTGACTGTGTTCAGCAGTATTTCACTCAGAAATGTGTTTGTGGAACTTAATTTAAGAGAGCCAGCTCGCTTTATCCTAGAGACGACCTCAAATTCAACATCTGAACAGTGGATATGATTAAAACAGGAAGAATAATGAATCTCTTATCAATACAGCGATGATCCAAACTATTGGCTTGGGACATTTGATTTAGCTTTTATTTAAGATTTATAGCGAAAATGCAGAAGAGTGAAAAAAAATTTACACATATCTTGAAATCAAAGCTTTGATTGGGATTTTTGGTCCCATTCGCCGAAATTGACCATCAGGCTCCAGCATGGCCATTGGACTGATATTAAATGAGTGCTGGTTGGCTCTAATCCAAATTATTTGCATTCCTCTCAACTCGAGGTTATGGTTTATATTTTCAACCATATTTAGGTTGTTATTAAGAGTTAAACCTAACAGACCAAACATTGTTAGTTCATACCAAGGGCAGGGCCCTCAGAAATGTCAAGTATCATTCAAGCAGTCAGGGAACTAGACAGCAGAAGCGGAAAGGTGTGCTGAAGCTGAAATATATCTGGATTGCTATTAAAAAAGGAACAATAAAATGTTGAATTCCGCAGAGTGCCATGCAGGGGCTTTTTTTTCTTTGACATTAATGTTTTTAAAATACATTAATTTCCACCTCAATAAAACCTTGAATTCCGCACAGGTGCCATGCAGGTTTTCTTTCTTGAATATTAATGTTTCGGAAATACATTAAGAATGATTCGGTGTCAAAAGTAAATGTCGACACAAACTGAGACGTACTAGTCTTCGTTTTAGATCCATTTTCGAACTGACTTGAACCAAAATACAGGGTTTGACGGTCACACGTCTCAGCCTGAGACGGATTTGTTCACGGAGGTTTTTATGAAATTTGAAGAAGAATAACATAAGCCATCTTTCAGATAATTATTTTGGTCAGACTTCTTTAACAATATGGGGATGGAAGTGAAGACATTTTTTTTCTGCAAGCTAATGTTCACTAATAAATAATAATAATACAACTACTACTACTAGTACTAGTACTACTACTACTACTACTACTACTACTAATAATAATAATAATAGACTTCTCAATTATAGTCAGACTCTTCTCTAACAATATGGGGATGGAAGTGAAAAACATTTCTTTCTGTAACCTAATGTTCACTAATAGATAATAATAATAATAATAATAATAATAAAGTAATCAAAATGTAACAAAAATGACAATAAACCTAAAAAATAACAACAACAAAAGAAATCAATATACGACAAAAGTAGGGAAAAAAATAAAAAGATAAACAACGGTCCTCGGATGGTTTGTCAGGAGACATTCCAACAGGGGATGAAGATTGAAAGATCAAAGCGCGGCCAGAGCTCCGGGCAGGGCGGGGCAGTGCGCATGCGCGGTCTGCTGCTTCTATTTTGTGTGTGTGTGTGTGTGTGTGTGTGTGTGTGTGTATGTCTTTCTGGTCGCTGGCTGTGTCTGGTCTTCGGGGACCTGTACCAGTAGAACGACGCTAACCTCAAGGTCCACTTTGCGAGCGTCCATCGCCCAAAAGCCCGCACCGCCTTCCTCCTCTCGCTTCCCCGCCACCACCCGGAAGAATCGGCTCACCGGGAAGACGAATTAGCCCCAGAGGCGTCGACTGGTTAGCCGCCGGAGCATCCATTCCTTTCATTAGCTAGCTGGTGTTTATCGCCCACACAGGCAAGGCAGCGCCGCGTCCACCATGTCGGGGTACCAGGGCAAGAAGAACATCCCGCGGATCACGGTGAGTACCGGGTGATTTTGTTTAAAATTTTTCTTAATTACCATACCCACCCGCGGTGTGGAGAACGCGGAGAGCGCTCTCAACGCGGCGGTGTCCACCCGGAGGATTAGCTCGCTAGCCCGCCGCTGCTAAGCCTTCCATTCATCGTGGCTGTCAGCGGCTAGAACCGCCCTCCACCAGTCAGTCAGTCAGTCAGTCAGTCGGACTGGAACCACAGACCAGTAGGACCGGTGGTGTTGTCCGCCGGTGGCAGCGTGCTCACTGCCGCCGGCTGCTTCTGGTCCCCGTGAAAGTGTAAGTGTGTGTGTGTGTGTGTGCGTGTGTGTGTGTGTGTGCGTGTTGCTGTTTTTGTTTTCCCTCTAAGCTTCTATTTCACGCTTTGTTTCTATGCAACATTCTCCTCTGCAGCATGTGGCTTGGGCTGCACCTTGCAGATGGGGAGGCAGGGTCACTGTGCTCTGTAATACACTGCATTGCTGCTGTTTTGGGCCCATATTTCAAAATTTTAAGTTTTTCTTTTTTTCTTTTCTTTTTTCTTTTATTTAACCAGGACGACCACATTGAGATTGACTTTGAGAATTAGATTTCTTTTCTTCCAAGAGGGCCCTGTGACCAGCACACAAAATCAAACGCATACACACACACACACACACACAGACATAAAGTAAAGCGTATAAACATGAAGTGAAAACGTATAGACGACGCATATTGCAATGGCCGGCGAAATCTGTGTGTTTTTTTTAAATCTTAAATTGAAATAAATAAAAAAATACTCAAGTTTTAGGTCCTCCTGTCATTCGTTCCAAGAGGATGGTGGAGCATTGGGACCGGGAGCTGCCTTGCCGAACTTTACCTATGGAATCGGGGAGTGAATCAAGTCTGGGTTTTTCCTGCATTAAAAAGGGCTTGACCCACTTAAGGCTTTTTTCCACCCCACCTGAGCCTTCTAGGAGAAATGATGCAAAAAAAACGGTTAAAAAAAATTGTCCATGCATTTATGGCTGCATTTTGGTCATCCCACTAGCAGGTGCCTCATCCGGGAGATGGCCAGGGGTGAGGCATGAAGTCTGGATTTATGGATCAAGGGATATCCTGATTGATCATAAATATTAAATCCAAATTAACTTTCCTTTTACTGGTCTCCTGAAGACCTGAACTTGCATTCCGAATATAAATGTACGGAGACGACACGTCGAGTTGGCGGTGGCGGTAAAGCCGGACCGGCCGCATCCGCTGTCACGTAAAGTTACCACCTAAAGCCTTATTTTGAGCCAGGAAAACCTCTACTGTTTTGGTCCCGTATTTCAACTTTAAAATCCCTGTGCATTGTTTTTGTTTTTATTTAATTTAACCAGGACGGCCATGTTGAGATTGACTTTGAGAGGGCCCTGACCAAGAAATGTGGCACACACACTCAAAAATAAAGCAAATTGTATAAACATAAAGTAAAAACATAGAGAAAAATCATATTGAAACGGGCGACAAAATCTGTGTTTTTAAAATCTGAAATTGAAATAAATAAAAAATACTCCCAAGTTTTAGGTCTTCCTGTAATTCCAAATTCTGCTCTTACCTGTGGAACCTGGGAATGAATCAAGTTATTGGAGTTATTTGTGCATCCAAATGTCATCATCAGTAGTAGTTATTGCAAGACAATTAATGTTGGAGTTACAATACACTCTGGGTTCTCCGACTGTTTGAATGGTTACACCTGGTTTCCTGGATCTGAAGCCTGTGCATCTTCTGCCTCTGCCCTACCAAAAAGAACACGGTAGTTAAATGTGGAAAATCTCTTCTGGGAAGTAGGTCACCGCTCAACATCCAACCAAAACCGCTCGCTCTGAGCTTCGGTTGAGTACAGAAGCATATGGATCTTGTAACAAAGTGTCGTGTAGTGTTTAATTCCACCCAAACCGTTATCTTTTCGAGGATTTGAAGTGATTCACGTGGCTTGTGATATTGTACATAGGAAATTTCCATGCAGCTGTCAGATCCCTCTTTCAGGTGGATGTAGTGCCAGCAGCTTTAAGCCTCTGACATCTCTGGCATCGCATGGAAATGGCAAAACTTCTGCTGCAGCCTCAGGGAGCCTTTACGCAGATGTAGACGGCGCTTCTTGTTAAAATGTAGAACACATTTTCAGTCATGAAGAATCCGGCTCAGGCTTTGGTCCTGAGCTATACCATCATTACTGGAGCTTACCTGCTCACCTATTGCCAGGGGTTATAGTGTGTGTTATAGTATTTGTGTTTTGGGTAGGGTACCAACTCAGTGTGGGTTCTACATTGTAGCATCTTCAATTTAATGCTAAAGAAGCAAACTGGTCTCGCAAAACTAGACTAGGCCGGATCCTATATACCTTTTTTGTGACCATTTATTCCACACATTATGCTTGCGTACAATGTTCAAAGGTTCTTGATAGTATAGGGATGTTTGAGTGATTTCAATTCATTTGAAATCAAATACAATGCTAAAGCAGGAGATATGTATCACCTCCCGTGTGTGCCCTCCCTTGTCCGTACACTTAGTGATAATACTTTGACCACTTGGTCTGTCTGACCCACTTAGGAGAATAATGGCCGCTTCGATCACGTG
>OMKR01073642.1:0-20597 GCA_900302355.1 Cyttopsis rosea
CTCATCACTGACATCGTCTCTCTCTTGCATTGCAATCTCTTTTTATCACCACCGCTACGTGCATATTAAAAACGCACATACACAAACACACAGTCTCTCTCATCTCTGCCGAACTCATCATATGTTTCAGATTTAACACCTTATAAAACGCCCCGGCACAAACATTAAACAGCTGTATTGTACACGCATGCCTCACTCTTCACGTCAGTTTATCTTCTAGACCCCAAAAACTTAGATTATGTTTTAATTCTCTTCTCTCTTTTGCCTCTAATCCAGAGGATGGGTGGTGAAATTACACTTATGTTCATACTCATCTTAAAGAGTCTTGATTTGCCATCAGGTCCAGTTTTAAATTGCAAACCTTGTGCTATAATGGTAAATAATTATCATTATAATCAGCCATAGTTTAGCTGTGGAAGGGGCCTTAGGGTACATTCTATACCCGACCAACTCATTACTCAGAAGAAAAGTAAGTACCTAGTAAGTAAGTAGCATTTTTTTATTGGAGCAACAGTAAACTTATACACAATTCAATGTTAACATTTTCAGGAGCTGTAACTATTGCTCAGAACCCTTAAACTGTGCCGATAATGGCCAATATGAGCCCTCATGTCAGGAAACTTGACCTTCCTATTCTGAACCCTTTGTCCGAAGCCTCAATTTACACACTTACACAAGTGAGATAACTAGCGAGGGACACTTGGTGGAGGAGGGTCAAGGTAGGAGTGGATTCAAATAGTCAGTTGACAAAGGCTTTAACTGGCCTGGTGTGTAATTTAGAAACTAAGTTCTTCGTTTATAATACTTCTAACCATCATGAACACATATAGAGTGATAAAGCCTGTTCACAAGGAGAAAAATAATTTGAAGTTAAAATAATATCAAAATATCAAATTATGCCATTGTGACTTAAATGGCAGGGCCAGTGAATTTCGAAAGTTACTGGCTGAAAATCTTTGTTCATTGTCCACCCATGCATGTTCAAAGTATAAATCTTTCAAATTTGACATTAGACAAAATGATGAATTTAATATTGCATGCAATTAAAAAATGTGTGGGGATGTGAATGAGTGATGGCCGCTGAATGTGTGTCTTCATTTTGATTGACTTTGTTTTGAGGGAAGACTTGCATGGTTGAACTGACACTTGTCCTCACTCAGTTTGGCTGAGGCTGGGTGTTGGGACAGCCTGGGTCATAGAAGAAGCACAGGGTATCAAAACTTGTTGCCCTGGTAAAGTCAGACAAACAGCTCCCTCCAGTGTTATTAAGTGGTCATTGCAACATTAATCTGCTAAAAACTTTGAGCATTTACATAGTTAGTTCCATAGCATTATGGAACAAATCAGTTGCGAGTAGCAGCCAGAATTACCAACAGCCAGAGGTTCCTGCGACTGGCAAATGGCATATAAAAACAAAGCTTTATTTTCGACTTTTTGTCGACATCTAGGTTGGCATGCGTTTATATGTGTCAGTGGGTATCTGTATATGCGATGCATGTGTGTGTGAACCATTATGGATTCCACTAGTGAAAACAGATGGTATTTAACCATCTTTCTCCATACCTTACCACTAACACTTCAAGGAGGGTCAATTACAACACGCAGCAAACATCCTGTTTTTGGCAAGAAGGCCCAGGAAGTGAGTGTTTATTATTATTGGACCTCGCATCTCGCAGGATCATGGGAGGGAAAAAAAAAAAAAAAAAGAGCCCAAAAAAGGAATGTGAGCCTAATTTCACGTTTCCCATTTTTGATTGCAGTTTAAACAACTGTGGGGGAGGGGGGGAGGAGTGAGAAGCAGGCCTTTCAGATCCTGCGCCTGTCATTTTTACCCCACATATGCACGCCATTCAACTATCACACACACACGGATGTGTAAACATACACATCTGAGATCCAAACAAGCCTGAAGGCTGAATGTAATGAAGTCTAAAATGTATGCCTCCCACCACCAAGGACAAACACACTGAACCAGATGTAATTTCACATACAAAGCATCGTCTGTGTGTGTGCGCGCATGTGTGTGTGTGTGTGTGTGTGTGTGTGTGTGTGTGTGTGTGTGTGTGTGTGTGTCAACAAGGTGATAACAGATGCCAATCAGTGACGGATGAACAAGAGTAAACGAATAGATCTGATGGCTGTGGAGAGAATTGACAGTCAAGGTCTCTCTAACACCCACCCACACACACACACACACACACAAGTTGACTGAATTGTTTACAAATCCTCTCTGTATGTCTTTTTAGTACATACATACCTGATTAGAAGGACTCAGAAATTTAAGATGACGGGATCAAGTTTAATCAGAGGGAAAGTCTCACTCCTCCACATGCAGTATTAGCAGTTCCTATATGTGCACCTCGCCACGTTCCCATCTGTCTAAATCATGGTGTACGGTGACCTAATCTCCAAAATGTGCACAGCACCAGCCTGTACCTACTCAGCATGACACAGCGCAAGCAGACCATCAATGCAGGAGAAATGAGTGACACCACGGACAAACTTACACCCAGTGGACGATTGGAGGCATAACAACCAGCGACAGAGAGCAAGCAACTTCCTTGTTCAACCTAGATTTTTTTGGTCTACAGCTACGCAGTGGAACAGCAACAGGCCTTGAAAGGTCATTCACAACTGTGCGACTGTGAAGGGTGTTGTTTTTAAGATTCTAGGGCCAAAGTTTCTAGCTTTATATAGGATTACTTTTTCATCTCTTATTGAGGAAATTTCAAATGGTAATTCAAAACAGTCTAGGCCAAGATATATATATAATATTTTGACAAATTGTAGACCTGTAGACTTCACAGCTTTTACACCGATTTGTCTTGTTTGGACTGAGATGTTGCGGCATCAAAAATACATAATTTCTAAGAGCAATTGGATAATGTGACCATTTATTTCACAGCCATAAAAAAAATCATAAATTGATGACTATTACTGAACTTTTGGACTAGTTAGTGTCTTAAGTAGTATGTAGTGAGGAGTAGCTATGCATCCATGTGACAGAGTTCAACACTTCCTTTGCTTTGTGGGATAGAGACTGTGTGGAATTGGCCAAACGACGTGAGATCCAGTTATATACCAGCCAAATTATGTGAGGCCCATGTAGAACAAAGCCAAATGGTGTGTGTCAGCCAGGCAGAAACAGTCAATAAAAACCCATCCAAGGTTTTCCAAGAAGTGCTTATGCAAAAAGCTTACAGTGCCATAACTCATAATGAAATGAGGAGGGATAACCATGTAATTGTACAGTTTACAAAGCAGTTCAAAGTAGAACTAAAAATCTATGTAGAGTGTAGTAACCTCTAAAGTGAGGCACTTTAATACACTTTAATTTAGGTTCAAACTAGTGCACTTATTTGGAGTAGTGCTTCTCCAATTCCCAACCATTCCTAAAGACAGTCAATTTGCACAGCAGTTAAAAATGTAGCATTGGCAGCAATGAGGCCACCATCAGCTTTCTGCAGGTGTATCCAACTCTTTGTATAACATGCATGTGAATTCCCTTTATTGTTGTTGTTCACTTTAGTCTGCCTCTTTGCAGAGATTTAAATAGAACATGTAAGTTACACAACACCACACTCGTGCTTGTTTTGTTGACCCTGGTAAGATTTATAAATCAAAAACTTGAATACAAAAGTATTTTTTCTCTCACATAAAAGATTACCAACCATTATTGACTTTGCTAGCCGTTGCTCTACAATGTGTGAGACAGCACTTGGATTAGTGAGAACAGCCTCCAGCAAGCTCATCACTGCCACCTCCAGGCTGGGCAGGCTGTGACACCACAGAGAAATTACCGCCTGCTCGTCCAAGGGCAAGAAACCTCTGGGGAGAAAAAAAAGAGTTGATTTAGTTGATTTAAGTATTGACAATACTACACATAATACAGACATATTTATTTACATAATGGGTAAACAAAAGTTCTCTGATGCTTTTCCTACCTTGAGTAGGCGGAGCTTACAGCATCCAGGAAGTCTTGGCTGAGCTTGGCCCTGCCGCAGGTCATTGGTCTCTGGAGCAGTGCACCAATAAGAGGAGCTGTCTCAGGACATGTGACCAGGGGAACGCAGGTCTCTGATGCCACCAGAATGCCGTCACATGAACACCTGCCCAGAAGTATTTATTTTAGCTCTGCACAGGTCAAATTCAGGATTACCATCATCCAGTGCACCCGGCAACAAGTATTGACCCTGACTTAAAGAGGCAATGCAGGAGATTGTGTGATTGTCTTGATTGGTTTACACTACAAGTCCCAGAATTCCATTAAAAACTTTTTTTTTTTCATTCAAGGTTTACCCTCGTCTTTGCTCCAAGACTGTCTAATTATTTTCTAGACAAAGTGTGTCTTCTCCTGACAGATTGCTTTGTTTTTGTTTCTTGGTCACTTGTGGTGGATGGGATATTTTGTCATTGAAAGGTGCTGCTCTTTTTTTATAGACAAAGTGTGTTTTCTACTGACAGATTGATTTGTTTTTGTTTCTTGGGTCACTTGTGGTGGATGGGATATTTTGTCATCGAAAGGTGCTGCTCTTTTTTGTGAATGTACTGACCACAACTAGCTATGCTGGTATATCAAATACACCACGGCTGCCTTTCTTGAACATGCCTGCAAGTTGTAGTGTATAAATAATATTTGTTAAACATCGGCCCATCTTTCACCTCTGACTTGGGTTTCCAGAAGAACTGCAACTCTTCCCCATCTCCTCCGAAAGCAACACCACCATCTGAAAAGGAAGGGAGAGTACTACCAGTGTACATCTCTCTACACCAATACAAACATATCCATGCATGACTACAAAAGACTATAAAGTGTCTCTGAAGCAATGAAGAGGTACTACCTTCTTCAGGACTTTGAGATGGTACTGCTTTGTCGGTACATTCATGTGCTTCATAAATATTTCTGTTACATTATCTTCTTCTGTAGTGAGTTGGCACAGCACATTCTGCAGGGCGAGAACAACATTTTTAGTAGATTATTGGCACATTGTATTGTATCTAAAACAGTGGAGCAGACTTTGATACTATAAGTTTGGCCCCACGATCCCCAACATCAAAGCTAATTTGTTTCTGGAATATAGGATGACTCCACTATTAGCAGCACGTTATTCGAACCACATGAGACTGGAGAAGAGGCATTCCAACAATTACAAGAGTGAGAATGTATGTACAGCATGTGAGCAACTTCAAAAATGAACGTTCTGCTTTTTAAATGGGGTGCTTAGTGTTTTAACAAGCACATTTCCAGAAGAGGCCTCATCATATTCTGATTAACTTATTAAACTCAAATGATTCTGTTATGGGAACTGCTCCTAATAAAAGGAACAGAGGGAATGTGCCCTAGATGTTCGTATCTCATATTTGGGCCTTATCTCACAACTAGAGTTCAGAAGACCTTAATTGAATGTCAAATTTTCAAGCAATGTGTCACTGTTCGCTGATCTCATTTCAATTTAATAGCATTAATATGAATAATAAAGGGTGAACATCATGTCTGTACTGAATTCGGTAAGACAACATTCTCTTTTTATATATCCCGCTGGAGTTAGTATAACACAAAGTGATTGCAGAAGGGGAAGAAGAGTCCATCAAGGAGTGGATAACTGTCACCAATAGGATGAGACCATCTCCTGAGAACCTCACATCTACTGTATCAAAATGGCCATGGAGAAAACCTTCACCAACCCAAGGTTCTGGATCGCAAGCAAGTCACCAACAGTGGCTGAGATTTTTCAGCAGTACCCTGGCTTTGTAGACCTGTCATACTTGGTAAGTATATAGCATATTGCATTGCAGATGCACATCTGGAGCCTAGACAACGGGCATAAATATCCTTTTGTATGCTTTAATGATGCATGTAGCCATGTTCCATTTCAATATTAAAGGGGAACACCACCTAAATTAAGAATTCTAATATGTTATTTCCATGGCCTAGGAAAGATCAATAAATATTTGTGAACATGAGTTACTCTCTCTCAAAGCCAGAAACCAGAGAAGTAAGTCTCAGGCTTGTGATGTCATTAAGTATAAAGTCTGGAGCTGCTCTATAGACAATGAATGGGAGACTGATTTTGTGGACCCACAGACTGTTTTCTTTGTAATTCAACCCAAGCCAAGAAGATGTAAAACAAAAAATAGTGTGTGGGGGGGTGCTTCTCTGTTCAATTATAATTTGGTAAAATAAAATAAAACTGGAAAGCTCTGTCCAACTCAACCAGCCAAGCCCTCACAACTTTAGCACGCCATCTGCTTTCAAAGCTCCCAATAAACCTAAAACAAAAAGCACAAACATCATCGACACTGCTTAGCAAATACTTAAAAGGTGCAAATCCCTCCACACTGAGGGAAGTAACGCAAACAGGCGTGAGCGGAGGCACTGAAAAATAAAATAAAATAAAAAACTGATTGAGCGGGAGAGACAGAGGCATAGAGGCTGAATATATGGAACATTGCAACATCTCCAGCGGAGGATTGCTGCAGTGCCGGTGGTGGGGCTGTGTGGTTTCTCTGGCCAAGCCCTACAGCACGCTAAGATGCTTACCCTCCACACAGACTCTCACAGCAACCCCAATCACTACCATGTGAGCTCCCTCAAAACCCTGCACATCAAGTACATGCAAAACCACTCCATCTCATCCCACCCTGGGCACAGTGGAACTATAAAGGCTGAGAGGGAGAAAGAGAGAGAGGACAGTCTACAAAGGCTATAGTGCAAGAGGAAAACATTCCTGGTTATAATTTGAATAGAAAAAAAGGGTGTGGTCAATTTAGGAATGAGATGAAGCGTATGGATAGATGGGTGGCAAATACTTTAGGTCAAAAGTCATGTTTCTCTCAACCAAGCTGGTTTTGGAGGATTGGACATGCCACTGACATTAAAATGATCCCACTTTAAATCTAACTGTGAAACAGAATATGTAAAAAAAAAAATAATAATAATAATAATAATATGTAGTCAAGGACTTGGGCTGGCTTTTGATGGGTGGCTCTGACTGCTGTTAACAATTACAAAGCCACGCTCAAATACTCCCAAAACCAATGAAAGACTCGAGTGGAGTCTTGAATTGTCAAAGTTTCAGAGTGGAGAGGAGGAAGAGTTGGGAAAGGAAGAGGAGAGCATTTGAATGACAGTGAGGCACGATAATGAGTAACTGAGAGAACAAATGCCAAGTCCTAAATGCTGAATACGCATAAATCACTGATAAAAGCCTGATGCTGAAATATCATGTCATTCTGTGTCTCTTTTATCTTCCTTTAAAAAAAATAAAAAAATAAAAATAAAAATCACAAAAAAAATCTGATTGACGCTTGATTTTTGACTGCATGTCTACTCGTTTATCTTATACATATGCAAAGAGACAACCATTGTTTTTATCCTACGCCGCCCTAGCTGTAAATCAAGGAGCGATTAAAAACACTGGACAGATGAGACATGGACCCATTTCAAAGACGTGGCATATCAGGGTGTAGTAATAACATGAATATTGGCTCTGTTACATTCATGATACCAGTGCACCAGTGTTACAATTGCCAATGTAATAACTTTCCATTAACACAATAAACAAGTAACATAATAATAATTTGCAGTATAAAATCTAATAATCCTGCCAACGTAATCAATTTCTCAGTAATTCCTCATTGTTATGAGCCTGCTGGGCGTCTGGGCCTGATAATGTTGTGTTGATGTAGAATTGTGTGTGGCTTGTGTGTTTGTTAGTGACAAACCATGAATACGTGTCTGTATACTGAGTGTTGGCATGGGGTAACAAATGAGTTTCCCCTTTGGCGATCGGTAAAGTTATCGACAGTATCTTCCCATCTATCCAGCAACAGATTAAATATTCATGTTATGAGCTACATCTGTGGTGACTGTGAAAATACCACACAGAAGTGAACAAGATAAAAAAGGGGATGGAGTGTCGTTCTGCTGAACACACTTTGACCTCAAAACAACACTGCAAGAGTCAGAGGAAAATCAAAACGATGTTTTGAGGCTGGATGAGAGAGAGAGACACAGAGGCTCCCAGACTTACAGCAGTCGCCCTGCATGACTCACTGAAACACACACATCAAAGACGGATCCAGCCCTGTGTTCCTCGGCCCTCTAATATTATACTGCTGCTTTACTTATCTGTCATCCCCTCAAAATACTGCAGCACTGTGTGGTCCACCTTCTCGTACAGGATGCATCAAAACAGACCAATTGATTTAAAGAGTAAATCTTTCATGGTCCTCCACTGTGTGTCTGTAGCCAGTGGTTATCAAACACAGCGAGTGGGGAAAATCAGATGTGATCAGAAGGAAACAGAAGAAAAGGAGGACACGGTAAAATAGATCAGGAGATGAAAATCTTGAGTATCTGCAGATACGATTACCAATGCAATATTTTTTTGCAACTCTTAACTCTCCTGAACTTTAGTGTAACGTATTGTCACACAGTTGACAATGTGGCAACTCCCACACACATGCTACGCTGAATGGCTATATAAGTGGCTAATATTGTCATCACATGGCCTACTTTACTTCTCTTGACATTATGTCACAAAAGTTTTTCTGTGATATTTCAGGCTAGATTTGTTCGAGGATTGAATCCAATTCATGCTTTTTTCCTCCGATATCCGATCCAGCATTGTTTTCTGGTATCAGCCCAATACTGGGTATCAGATCAGTCCCATCTCAGTTGCACAAACACAGAGATAGACAAGCGCAAAGGCACACATGTACTCACGCATGTGCATAACACACATAAAGAGGCACAGTATTACGATGCCACTTAACTCCAGACCAACAGCTCATTACGCAGGCAGCAAGACAACAATACTGAGGCTCCAGATCAGACAGAGCTAACAGAAAACAGGCCGCACGTTGCATTCCAGGTCAGGAGGCGCAGAGCAGACACGCAGTATCTCCGAAACCAAAACCATACAGCTGCCGTGCTGAGCTTTGGTGAGTTTTGTTTTTTGTGTGTCCGTCCCTGCTTGTCATTTGTGGAGATAGAGGATTAGATGATGAGAGAGATGAAGACTTGGCTATAAGTTGTACATTTGCCCCTTTGGGTCCTTTGATCTGGTGTCTGACAGTATAATATTTTTTACTTTGGGTGGCCCAGACTTGATTTGAACCCCTTCCCCTGACAGCGTGACATAGTTTAACCACTGAGCCACCTATCTAATGATAATTATACAGCACAGAGCTATAAAAAGATACTTGCAGTGGGGCCCGTCACCACGCCACTGACATACTGTATATACACACAAGTGCACACACTTGCATCAGTACAAATACAGAAGCGTACACACAACACAGAGACACACCGGGCCGCACAACATATGCACCCAACATGGCCTCTAGTAGGTCAAAGACCATCTGGCAAACTTCTGATTTATTTTAAAGGCACCGTTATAATTAAAATACATTTTATTAGATGAGAAATTAATCAAAAGAATACAAACACAGAATAAATCTGGCAAAAATGTGAAGACTCCACATTGCCATCTGGGTGATAGTTGGAAATGCCTCAATCTTTTTTTTTTTCTTTCCTTCTCTTTCAATTCCATGTATGTGTGCATGCGTGTGTTTTAAATAGTAAATTAGTACAATGAGTTGAACTTTCTAAATATTTTATAAGAACCTCATTTTGGTTGGGGCACAAAAGGCTTAGATTAATTTAAGAGGCCCAATTCAAGCCTTTAATCATGAAATTCATATCGAAGGAAGAGAGGAAGAGGGCTGGCGAGAGAAGTACTATTAAAAATAAATTAGACAGAAAAGCTCTTCCACAGTCAAAGTCAGGAAGTAAACCATATGTCAAGCTCGTTTAAATCGAATTAGCACATAGCAAAGCAGCAAAAATATGGCCCAGGATGTTTCAGCTTGTCTTGTGTCTGTGATGCTTTGGGTTAAGTATCAAACCAAGGCACTCGGTCTGGGGGACAACCTCTCTACCCACTAGGCAAGAAAGTCAAGACTAGGAGTCTCGTGAGAAGCAGCATACACCCTTAACACTGCATCTCAGATAGGGATGGGTGATATTGACATAAACAAATGTCACATTATGTTTTATAAATACCACAATATTGATAATTTGATGATATTTTGGGTATGACAACTGGTGATATTATTTACAAGTAGAACAGTCTAAGAAATTCAGAACATTTCATTACTATACTGTAATCAGAAAATGTTCTCATCCTGATACAATACCAAAGTATTATATAAATAAATAAATAGAATGTATTTTAATAAAGGATTAATTCTTCTTCTTTCTTGCCTGACCACCATAAAAAAAGACCTTTAACCCCAACGTGAGACATAAACAAAATTTGAACTTTTTCGGCAACTGCCTTAGCCTGGCTTCAGAAAAGCAAATATGAAGAAATTAATTGTTGCGAAAGCTATAATAATCAACAAGGGTTGTATAAAGTTCCCCTTAACAATTAAGATTAATTTATGACTTAAAGATCTATATACCATATGATTGACAATTTGTTGTTCAAAAAAAAGGAACAAAAACAAAAGAAAAAACAAAAGGTTGTACTAATCAAATTTGTCAAAACCCTGATTGGCTTCAACATCATATTATTCTATATCGTGACCCATAGCTGTGTAGTAAAACCTTTGTGTACCCGTATCCATGCATTGGCCTTCCTCTCCACTGCATTGCATGGTTCTTCAGAGTACAGACTGCACAGACCCTGGAACAGCAGCCTGCAGCTCACAGCTGAAAGCAGATCAACAAAACAAAAACACAATAAGGTAAGATAACACTTTATTAATCTCTGATGGAAATTTGGGTGTTACATCAGCAGAGATTGACAGAACAGTGCAAATCAAAGAAATGAACACTCAGCCCTACGATATGAACTCCATCCATGAGATCTGTCTCTATGGACCATCAACAGTTTACCACTGATAGATAAGTTAGAGTTGTCCGGAGGGGAAGCTCACCATCAGCTGTGATATAAGGGTTCCAGCAGAGACGACCCAGGAACTGGCCAAGGAAGGGCAGCCTCATCAAGGCCTCTGTGGTGGAGCTCTTAGAAACAAAAGACCATTGGATTTAATGGCAGAAATTAATCAGGAACACTACAATGTACCTCTAGTCTGTTGCTGTTCATGTGAAGCAAAATATTATATATTGAATTATGAATGTGTGTTATATAAGAATTGAATGCCGTCAAAAGAAAAATCATAGGGAATTCATGAATGTCATAAATGTCATGATATCAGCTTAAGTATGTCATATTCAAACTCCCATTATGCTCCCACTTTGCAGAATCAACTGAGCTTCATCACATTTAAGCATATGATGATGTTATGTTCTAACATATATAACAACATAAAATGACCAGAATATATCTGTAGAGTTTGTTTCTTTTCTTCATAGGCTTCAACACTTCAGCATTTAAGACGTTAAGACATAAGGTAACGTTATTGAATATTACAATCGGAAAAAGACAACAATAAAACCGTTTTTAGCTATTGACTAGTCTGCAGTACTCTAGTAAAAATATGTGCTGTCTGACATTGTCTTCATACATCATTGTCTTTTGAATTCTAAGCGCATTTCGCCTTGTAAACGCTTGCAGGCCAATGTTACACAATGGCCCTTTAAGTATTATTACAAATACAGGTACAGGGTCAAGTACTGTGCTCAAGAACTCATACACGATACATAAACCTAGAGCTCACAGAAAATATGCAACATATTTTTTGTGAGCTCCCATTTCATGTTGTTTTGTGAATACTGTAAATAAATGACTGTAGTATCTTCAAAATCAGTGACATCCCTATTATTGTAAAAGAGAAATCCCCATGGTCCAAGGGACAATGTCTTGTTGTTTAATGTAAGAGCAGAAATGCAGTGTTGTGCTTCATTAGGCCTGTAATACGACCTTGCCCATTAAATGATTTAAGTAACTGAGTTAAACGGTATCCACAGGTGTATAGTATGTTGCTTGTATACCACCTTGTTTCCTGGATTTTATTATTATGTTATACGATAGCACGATGGCAGATGGCAGAGCTCCGACTATGTTGACCGTGGTACAAGATATGCAGTGCAGAACCCCAAGACTTTCTGTTCAAGTTTCTGGTGGTTGGTCTACGGTTGAGGGTGATATAACTGTTTGAGTTTAAGTGTGTGTGAGCTCGCAGAAACGGACCACTACATTAAGATAGGGCTTTAAAGTAAGAGAAGAATAGGCGAAGCGCTTGACATTTTTCATAACACTGACTTTTCAAATCTTTAATTAAGACCAACTCGGAACCAATTACCAACCAACTAACCACCAATTCAAGATTGAAGTCACTCAACTCAGTTTCTCAATGGTCATAAACTATAACAAACAAAAAGTAGTGTTTACAAAATTCATTTTGTTTTTTAGTGCTCAGCTCAGGCAAAATCATTAAGATTTGACACCCAAGAAAAGAGAATGCGGCAAATTAGGTAAAGAAAGACATTGAGACACAAGTACTTTAGCCCCGACTCAACACAGATGTTCAACTAATTATTCTACCTTATTACTTTTCAGTTTTTAATACATCAATACTATTAGAGAAAGAGGTAGGACATATATACTGGAACAGAGCAGATCCAAAGTTGCAGATGCTATCTGAATAGGATTTGCTTACATTTCTTAATTTGCTTACTTTTTAATCACGCTCTTAAATTTACAAATGTGTGTATGCGTGACTGTATGCAAGCTTGCACGTGTGGATGTGTATGAGTCATGTTCACGTTCATAAGTATAGATTATTTAGACCTATAACAACAGCAGACCAATTAAAAAGCTCCAAGGCAGGGGAGAACACGGCGAAGTGAAAGCCCAGACCCAACCTTAATCTGACATATGCCAGTTTTAATTGAAGCAGTGTGCGGCTGCTGAAACAAAGGAGGTTCTGGCTGTTTCACTGCCATGCACAGACAGTGGGGGCTGTTGTGTCGAGAGGGCAGGATATGATACACGGCTATGAGAAACTGTTAAATTATATAATGACCCCTTGAGCCAAGACCATCTGTTAAGAGCATGTTGATCAAAAGTGTGAGGTCTTACGGGAACTTGAGTTACTGTCCTTTGATTTTGAGTGGGTGATAGGCTTGCATTTTTGATTACTTTTTTTGAATAGAGTAAATAAAGAAGAAATGTCATGTCATGTGTTGTGTCATGCATGTACTACTGTATGGGTCTGGGTCTGCAAAGATCAGACATGCAGTTGTGGTGAGTAAACGGTCGATATGGATGCAGATATGAAGAAAAAAAATTCAGAAGGCAAACGTAATAATTTGATCGAGCGAAGACAAGGGGAAACCTGGATGTTGAAAAAAAAAACATTCAGCCTTTAACATTCAGCCTGCCCATAGCACCCAATGGTCTGGTCACAGATCTAGGCAAAATTAAGCTCTTTACATTCAGGGAAGGCATCGACAGATTTTCTTAACGTATCCAAATGGATGAGGTTATCAATAATGGAAAAAATTACAGCAATGTATTAACTGCAGTTTCTATGCATCACTTAACCATGCGTGTAGCGCTGCCAAAACACTCAACCCTGTGTGTGCGTACACGGACATGTAAATGTTCACATGTAAATGTTCACATGTATGATGCAGCCAAGAACGAATGTTCGTTTTTACAACAAACAAATTCTGACCCTTTAAGGCTATTGTATAATGCAGTATAGACCCAATAAGAATCAACCCTCATAAAAAGAAACAATAATTATTAACAATCAGTGAGAAATCACTATTAAAGTCCTGTTTGAACAGTAACATTTGTCTATAAAGAGATTAAGAAGGCCCACAGAGATGTGAATCATTGTGTGGAGGCCAAAGGAAACTAATAGAAGATGTTGCGTGTCCAAAAGTACAAAAAAAAAAAGGTTTTATCTCAAAGAACACTGATCTATTACAAAAGTGGATTATTAATTAGGTTAATTGAGCAGGCCAGCTCATTCCTATATAAGGTATTTCATTCCTATCTCAGCTTAAGGTGCCCACAAAATACACAACTTTCAGAATCGTAATGTCGCTGGGGTGTTCACACTACATGAGAATTTTTTTTCTTTCAGGCGCCTGCGACGCACGCATCAGCGAGGGTTCGGCGATCTGTCGGATCACGTCTTTGTACAGTTCACACGTGGAGATCGTCGCTCACAGCAATTTGACTCTGATCTGGTTGAGTGAAATTAACCTGCTTGGTCAAGTCACAACAATACTCACTTATCCATTTTTTTCTTAAGAAAATTTGATACTTATGCAGAAGATGTTTTTTTTGTTTATATAACAGATCTATTATGTGTGAGTGTCTACTCTCTAGGGTTTTGAGGAATTTTTTGTTTCAGATTACATACTAATATGAAAGGATGTAAGTCGCCTTTAAATGATCATGATATTATCAATATTGAGGTATTCTAGCAAAACATTTATTTTCAACATTACCTATCTCTGGGTTGTTCTTTTTCGTGTTGACCTTCAAAGCAATCATAGTCATAGGAGTTCAGCATGAGCGCTGCAGTAGAGAAGTCACAATAATTACATTATCTCCTGATCGCAATTATTTGAGCAGGCCGCGATCTTTTTGTAAAATTATTAGATTCCACAATTATATGTGCCCATCCAAATTTACGAGGAATTTTAAAGCATTTTAGAAAGGTCAAAATAAATAGAACATGAATTAGGTGCGTTTCCATCAGTTGAATATATGAAAATTTGCTGTCAATCCAATTTTTATGTTTCCAATCTTCAATGCTAATAAATGGCTGTTTTGCTGTAGGTAGAGATGTATCATAACATCAACGTTTTAAAATGTTACCACTATTATAGTGGCATAAAATGACCAAAAATATACAATAAAATCATGAATCACAATTATTTGTATGACAATTATTTGTATGACAATATTGTCAACTAAAATTTGATGATTATGTCTGCCCTACTCAGCAGTACTGTATGAGCACATGGCAATTGAAGGCCCAAGTCCACATAAAAAATGGACACGCAAGCAAACACAATTATTAGATGGGCTCTGGTAGGATCAAAATCTTACGCACATAAACTTCACCGAGGGTGCTAATGCAGTGTAAACCGGGAAATTAATATTAACTGTGAATATTTTTTTTTTAATCTTTGGGCTAAAACCACAATGAAGCCATTAAGTCATCAAAGGATGCCAAACTTTTGCCAAGAAGCAGGCTCCTCAGCTGCTCTTTTATGAGCCCATTGCTGGTAAAAAGGATTTTAATGCAATTAAACTCTGTCACTCCCTCCCCTTACTTATTCTGTTGTTTCCTTTCTGTTTTTTCTTTTTTCACAATTCAACCATGGCACACATATCGACACCGCCGGATCACATACACCTGGACTGATGCCAACAGACAGGGAGGGGGAGCGGAAGAAAATCACTTTTAGTTCACAATCTAAGAAAATTGATGGAAGACTGACATATTGATTACACCCCGAGGAAAGTGAAACGGAGGGATATAGACTATAGACTGTAGGGGAAAATTGTGTGAACAACACCCTGATATGAATAACAAGAAAGAGGACCTTCGGAAGAAAGAAAAGCCTGGTGAAATGTTAAATAGAGAAAATAATTAAAAATTTTATTAAAAAATAAAATATAAAGAAAAAATTAATATAATATATATAATATGCAGATAGTGTAAAGGTACTAGAGGTAGAAGGCATGGTCTGTTGAACACTGGAGCCTCAGAGTCCTGCTGCACCCCTCCTGTCCTTTGCTCCCGTTCCATAATTTGCTGGACTTGATGCTGGGATACATCAGGTTAGCGCTGGAGGTCCCCCTGCGGCTATTACCTGGCTAACTCAACATTGCATAGCTGCCAACTAAACACACATGGCCTCTGCACAGCACAGAGCAGCCTCTGTTAAGAGGAACCAACCAGCGCGAGACATGCTCTTAATGTCTCAGCCGAAGGAGAGAGTGTGTTTGTGTGTGTGTGTCTGAGCGTGTGTAATAGACTTACTGGTGTTTGCAGTAGCTTAATGCTTCATTAATCTGAGGGCTATTTGGCCAATCGGCTTAATTAATTAAATGGCTAAATTAATTTGAATGGCTAGGGTGTTCACACCCTGTAAAAGAGTCTTTCAGGGAAATGGACAATGTCATTACACCATCTAAGCATTTGAGAGAGGTGATATACTGCAGTGTTCATTCATACATACATAAGATGCATAAGGTGCAAATAGCAAATATTCTCTTCTAGAGAGAGGATGGGAAAAAAGACAGAAGACTGGAAAGATGAAAAAGACTGGAGACTCGGGAGGATATACCATACAACCAGGTTCATTCACACATAAAATAGTACAAACTAGACAATTTCATACTTCTAGTAATCAGAATGGGGAAAAGACAGAAACTGAAAATGTACCTGAACCTAAGAAACACTTGAAAATAGTTTCTTATTCACAATTTCCACTAACCATATCATCAATATGTGCGAGGAGGAGCTGGAGGAACTCCTTCAGTCTGCCCAAGTTAAGGCAGGTGTCCCTCTGGGTCTCCAGACTGTCAGCCTGGCCCCAAGTCATGGCTTTCTGCAGCCAGAACTGGACCTCATGGGCGTCCACCAGACACTCATCTTGGGGTTGGAGATGCGGCAGTGGCTGTAGCTGAGACATGCAGCACTACTGGGTTTCAGACTTGCTGAAGTTGAGCTTTGACTTCTTGAGTTAACAAAAATCCTAGATGAGAGAGAAAATTACAGGGGCAAAGGTTTAAACTTCAGGACAATAAAGAAAAATATGATATACATCTACGAGATGAATGAAGTGGCATTACTGATATACAGGAACCATTTTATTCAACTCTAAATTTAGTTGCAAAGCAATTATGTATTAATGTTTACAGACTGGAACTATAATCATTCTTGCCATCCAACCTCAGCTCACCATTTCATTCTCACATATAACACTTCTTTCATATAAGGCCACAATTACTTCAGAAACTCATGTTTGTGCTGCGCTACGTGAGCCATGTCTGCATGTGTGGCCGAGTGAAGCCACAAAATTTGTCACCATCAACCTATCTTCCCAATTTTTAATGGAGAGCAGAAAGGAATAGGTGTAGATTAAAACTAAGGAAAGGAGGATAAGATAGTACTGTTAATCCCTTACTACTACATCCATAACTACCCCATGATCCAACTTTTAAGCTCCAAGGAATCAAGCTTTCTCAACACACATTCTCATAATGCCCTACCGAGAAATAAACAGAGCATTCTTCACCTTTTATAATGACTGGGGGAAAATTGTGGGGGGCAAAATCTCAAGACTGTGTTACGATGTGTTTTTTGTGCCTAAAAATGTAGTGCGTGTTTTTGTTGTTTTTAGCTATAATGACAGGTCTGTGTGGGACACCACAGGGCTGTGTTTTACGATCACCTCGTTACACACAACTTGTTTAATGTCTTGCCATCATCTCTGCTGGAAAGCCCCTATGGCTCACCGACATGAATATATAAATACTTTTATTCTTGTTTTGTGTTGGAGAAAGAGGGAATTACAAAATACCAGATTAGGAACAAATGGCCCTTGTTGACTTGTGTGGGAGGCTACACACCTCTCGTGTACTGTGTTTCAGTACACGAGAGGTGTAACAGAAGTGCAGGCTGAATATCCAAGTAGCCTCACATGCAGAGATTATACTCATGACCACATGAGCACACACACACAGACAGAAGTCCAAACATATACCTGTGTGCACCCTGACGCAAAAATGCATTTCTCTCCCTCTTACGCACACACTCCGGCTCACAAATTGCCAAATACATTTTAGAGTAGGAATGAGATGTGACTGGTCAAATATTATCTTTGAAGATTTGTTAAACTAAGCTTGTGGACTTTGGGTAAGGGGCAGTTTGCAGTTCCAATTAAGAGATTGTTGACATTATTTCAGAATAATCAAATCAGTCAAACATCACTTTCTACAAATCTACTGCAGTTCGCTCCAAATTGATACATCTAGGGAGAAGTACACTTAACAAGGCTAAACTTTGGGCCTACATCAACATCTGAAAAGTTCCATTTTTAACTTCAAACTCCCGGGATCACACAGAGAATAGGGGTCGGTGTAAGGCGTCTGCCGCAGCGTCACTTTGAGACTGACCCTTTTGTCTGAGGACAAACTGGGTGGTGCTTTTAACCTTCCTTTTCTGGTTCTCGAGATATACACATTTAAAAATCGAATTCTTACTCGTCAATTTTGTGTGGATCACCGATATCTAATCAGATATATAAACAAGTTTTGAGAACACTTGCAGTACATTACGCGATGCAAGTTAACAGGTCATGCAGTCAGTGGTGGAAAGCAACAAAGTAAAAGTGCTTTGTTACCGTGTGACAGGTACTTTTACTTTACGTACATTGAACAACAAGCACTTACATGTCAATGTGGTACTTTCACTTTCACTTTAGTACGTTTGTTTCAGGGTATTTATGCTAATTCTTCCACCTGCCTGCAGTGAGTAGTACACCAGTGGTACAAAAGGTGTGGTGCAATATCTAAACTAAACCGCATGATGCCAGTATTTCATTCACTGCAGATAGATGGATAGATAAACAATCACTACACACATCTAGTAAAGTTACAACTCTGGTGAAGTTATGAAGAGTTATCATGAGGGTTGTAAGTAAGAAATACATGTCCAGACGCCACATAAACAGAGAACACCATCACCTCTCAGCGTGTTAGTAACTAAAGTTAACCCGTTTACCGCCATGAGAGACATACCATAATATATCTGATATGAACGACCTGGAAGTGCGCTGTTGCCCCGGCGACAATTACGGCGTTTTGTCGCCTTCACAACGGTAAGAGCGATGAGAAGGCTGCGCTGTTCTCCCGCGGTGTCGCCATTAATCTGAACTTCCCTCCTCCGCGACACTTCCGGGTTGGAAGAAATCCCATTGGCTGAGCTGTCTTCGCTTTGCATGCCGGGAGTTTGAGTTCTCTTATGAGTTTGAGTTCGCTATTTTGCCCGTTTTTGTTCTGTTTTTTCTTTTGTTTGTTTGTTTGTTTGTTTGTTACTTGCTTTCCTCTGTGCTCATTTTCCCATGTATTTATTTTCCCTTGTTAATTTATTTTTCCATTTTTTATTTACTTAGTGTGTAATTCAGTCACCACTGTGTGATGTCAGGGTGAGTTTATCGTCACGCTCGTACGTTTATCGTGAATGTGAATGGAAGTTCTCTGTCAGCTGTTCTACTCACTGCTGATTGTTTACTCAGACATTGTATTATTTTGTTCAATAAAAAGAATCATTGAAATGGTAGTCTGTAGCAAGAGCAATGCAAAGAGGTTAATAGGGATGATTAATTTGTACAAGTAGGCAGTCACTACACAAACATGGTGATTATTCAGAATAAATGTAATTGCCAATAAACAGGTGGTTATACAATTGGACTTCTAGCCGACGGTGGTCCTTACACATGTACAGATTGCCAACATAGAACAGGATTTCTTCAAAATTACTAAATCTAATAATTAAAAAAAAGAAATATATATATATATAGCTGCAGGCAGCAATGCATGGGGTCCAGGTGAGTCGGTGTGACATGTGTGACATGTGTGACATGTGTGACATGTGTGACGAAACAATGTACTGTAATTTAGTTGAATAGTCACTATTTGTATTTCCATTAATTAGGGGTCCTACCCGAGGAGGGGCGGGACCCCTATTGTTTTTCTTCAGACCAAAATGGCTGTCGAAGTGTCTGCCGCGTAGAAACCGTCTAACTGACACGAATGAAGGATACTGTAGTTGTATTCGGGGCAGTTCAGACATGCGGTAGACCAGGTTTCATCCATATCTGAGTATGTTTGTAGAAGAAAAGAGGAAAAAACGTTTTTTTCTCATATCCGAAACGGTCACATGATAGCACTGCAGACTGCTGATTGACTACAGTCACTGCGTCATCGCGTCACCCTGTCATACTTGCGTGACACGGGAGATCACGTTCCATGTTTAAAAACATCCCGGTCCAAGCCAACTCGCCGACACGGGTAAGAGAGTGACTGAGAAAGGCTGTTCCACACGGGGCTTTTTTTTTGCTTCATTCAATTAGAAAAATAAGGCACTGTGGTTTTGATGGGTTACGTGGCAGCACCGGGAAGTGCATACCCCCACCCGCCGGATCAGCAGCCTCTCCTGATTTACAAATTAAGCACTGAAGATAAAGGTGTATTGGCGGCACGGTGGCTCAGTGGTTAACACTGTTGCCTCACAGCAAGAAGGTCCTGGGTTCGATTCCCGCCTGGGGCACTGTTGGCACCGTGCTCCGGTGGGTTATCGCCCGATCAGGGGCCTTTCTGTGTGGAGTTTGCACGTTCTCCCCGTGTTCGCATGGGTCTCCTCCAACATAAGGACCCCGACTAAAAACGTGCAGAACACTTCCTGTCCTGTCCCTGACCACGGCATGGACCCACCACCTGGAATTGGTCCCCGGGCGCCGACGAAGTGAGGGCTGCCCACTGCTCCTGGCTGCCCCTGGAGGAAGGACGGCCAGGATGGGATAAAAGCAGAGACTGTATCTCATCGTTCGCCACTCCTGCATGTGTGTGTGTGTGTGTCACCCT
>OMKR01073648.1:0-19159 GCA_900302355.1 Cyttopsis rosea
GAAAAAAGGAACACAAAAAAAGCTGCAGTGAGAAGCAGAGATAACTGCCTCGGCAAAAGAAAAACAACAAAAACAAAGCAATAGAGAAAGAAAAAGAAAGACACAGAAAAGAAACACCACCTGCGCTAACAACTACCTGTCTCTCAGCGACTGCAGAGAAATAGAGACCGCGGGAGCGAGACAGAGAGAAACAAGAGGCCGTGAGAGATAGATAAGTCATAGAGAGAGAGAGAGCTGAAGTACAACAGAGAGAGAGAGAGAGAGAGAGAGAGAGAGAGAGAGAGAGATTGAGAGAACAAGAACAACACAGCGATAACAATAGTACAATAAAAAAGAAAGCACACATCAGAGCCATGGAGCTTGAGAGAAGCAGCGCGGTGCAGCAGTGGGGGGGTGGGGGGATGGAAACAGGAAGCTGCGTCCGCGGCCGCCGCAGTGACGCCGCGCTACGGCACGAGGACAGTCAGCAGGATGGGACACGGCTGCTGGGAAAGGCTGGACTTCTGCTGAAAAGTCTGCTGCTTCATTAAAGGACCGCACCCGAGTCTAATTGAGTCTTCGATTGAGCCTGTTCACCAGTCAGCACACACATATTTTACATTACCCCTGATGATGGTAATTGGGATTTTTAATTTTTGCCTCTATATTCAGGTTTTGGAAAATTCTAACAATATCGCGACAAACCAACCTCAAAATGATCTCCTGCTCCGAGGGTAACACAGAACTGGCCAAAGGTACTTCATTTAGTTTTGTATTGTATTAGATTTTGTATTTGTTCGTTCATTTTAAAAGGCAGAAATGCCATTAGTTTAAGAAATACAACATACAGCAACATTAAGTGACAAAAACTCGAGACAATATTAAAAGTCTAAAAATGTGAGCTATTATCCAGAAAATGGCCAGGCGCGATATAAAAGGTGCGTGCCGAGTAGTAAACGGCTAAAACCCAATATCACACCGGTACGGTCCATTAAAAAATGAGAGCTAGTCTTCATCGCTGGCTTTTCCTGGAGTACTTCATGCAGCCCATGCCTCAATTACACTTCATGATGGTTTTTGTTCCCAACCACAGTGCACAGCGCATATGAAGTGCATCTCATTCCGTGGCAGCCCAAAAAACAAAAAACAACAAAAAAAAAAACCCAAAAGACAACAACACACTTTCATTGTGCGCTACAGTCTCTGTAGAAAGGGTCTTTTTGTACAGGGCGGTTTGCACTCAAGTCCGTCACACGCTGCTCCCAGCTTCCTGCCTTTACCTATCTTGGCTCCTTTCTTGAGCAGGGCGACTACCACTGAGGTGTTCCTGCATCCCACCGCCCTGTCGAGGGGACGCATGCCGCTGTAGTCCACGTGCTCTATCATGGCTCCGTGGTCGACCAGGAACTGGACCTGATGTAGGGAAGGAAACATGAGATGAATGGCCGGTGACGGCAGCTGAAGAACCCGCTCAGACTGTAGGACGACGTCATTTTAACTTGAGGTGACCTCGGCATGAACCCCGTGTTCTCCATTTCTCCCACGGGGCCACTTACCACCTCAGAGTCCCCGTAAAAGGCGGCCAGGTCGAGGGGAGTGCGCCCGTTCTTGTCAGCGTGGTCGGTGGCGGCGCCGCTCTCCACCAGACAGCGCACGACGGGCAGGTGGCCCTTCAGACACGCCCAGCTCAGAGCCGTCAGACCCTCCTTGTCCATCAGAGACAGCGAGGCACCTGGACCAAAGTAAAACAAAATGGCCGACAGTGAGACCAGCCAGAATTTCAATATATCTCATTTTGTTTCTTGGGACTGCTGCTCCGGCGGCTCTCTTCCAGTCAGACGGGATTTTCCGCTGCTCAGCGTCTTGTTCTGGGATTTCTATCCCATTGAAAGTTTGGGAATGAAAGTTTGTCAGATCTTCGAATTAAAGATTAACTCTCTGGATCACGCTAGTCATGTTTTCTGACATTAGTCAAAAATGTGTGGAAAAAACCCCCACAATTAAAAAACAGCAAATGGTTAAGAGAAAAAAAAACCTTGGTTTTTTCAACCTTCTAGTTGAAAAAACATTTGAGTGAGATAATCAAAACAATAGAAATGAGGTGAGGTGGCGAAAGATGGAAGAAAATGATTCTATAGAGATGCCTCATTTCTGGATAAGTCAAATCGAGCAAGACATGAAAATTCGCAAACACAACAATTATACTACAATTAAATAAATAAGCCCTGGGTGTAGGGAACGGTGTAAAACATGACTCATCAGACCCTTTTACTCCTTTTCCATTCCTCAGGAGTAAAGGTTTCTGCTCCTTTTAACAGGTCTTACGTCAATTGGCTCACGTTGCTTTGAATCTAAAAGTGATAATTGTCAGAACTCTTTTACAGCTGCCACACACACTCCAACATGTGAATCAAACTCCTATGACTCACCATTGCAGCAGCATTTGGAATCGTGATTTAGTTACTAAGATAAAGTGCTTTCTGATGTGGAATCTGTTATTCTGTGTGTGTGTTGATGGGTACAAAGGAAAAAATACAAATATAAAAACATTTTTTTTTCTTAATGCCTCAATTGTGTTGTACCTGGTACCTGTAATCTGGTATTTTTTTGAATTGTACCGATTGCTTCGTTTTACAGAATAAATAAATCTTAAAAAAATATATAATAATAATAATAATAATAATAAATCTAACCTTGAGCTAGTAAGAATTCCACCGTTCCAAGGTGTCCTTCCGAGGCTGCCATCATCAGAGGGGTGCGGCCCTGCTTGTCTGCCAGGTTGACATCCGCTCCGTGGGTCAGCAGCAGATCCACGATCTGAAATGTCACAAAAACAGCCCTTGTAGTCATTACCATCTCATAATTAACAGCAAAGATTCACGGAGATTCCTGGAGGGGTTTGCCGATAGAACGACCTCACTAGGGTCAACAGACTACGCTGCGTTCAATCTACCATAATTAAACAGAATAAACAAAATAAAAATGTTCAATACAACACAGCAAGTGTCAAATATTTGTGATAACATATGTAACGTAGCTAAATTACAAAATAAATGATCACTGTAATCCATTAGTTACAGAATAAATAAAACTACGATAATGAGATGCATATAATACATTCCTCATAAAAATTCCTCAGATCACTGAGGTTTACATTGAAGCGATTTTCACTTGCACCATAATTTTAGTTTGTGTTTGAAACCTTAAATTTGGATGAAAGGGACCTGAGTTTCGAGTTTGGGCTGAAACGCAGGCCGGAGCACCGTTGTTCGATAGACGCGTTTCCTGAATGGAAATACAGCAAACACATCACGTTCCAAAGCAAAAAGTGCAGTACGACTGCGGGCACCTAAATTACAGTCAGCATCAAAAGGATTCCATGTCCAATTAAAGGGACCATCTGCAGGTAGGCTGAGCCAAACGCCTGTTTTGTTGCCATTTGGATTTTCCATGTGGTTAAACTTGGGAGCAGTTTGTCTGTGTTTGAGCTGGATTGCAATATCCCTGCCGGCTTCCAAGATTTCTCATCACATTCACCAACAAAAAGTCCGGACAAGGACAAAACAAAACAATTTCCCAAATACTCATGGATGTAGAAAAGCCATCTTTGCAAGTTGTTTCTCTTGGTCTATTTGAAATTAAAATATTTTTCACATTATTTTTTGTGGACTTATTTTGAAAGCAATAATTTGAAAAGTAATGAAATACGAATCAGCTGTTGTTACCGAGATGAAGTTAACTAAAATATGATATTACTTCAGAATCAGTTAATCGGGATTTTGTCTGGGTAATGGTTGGTGCACTGTAGTGCAAACAGAGAGAAGTAGCAAAGAAAAACAAAAACACTAAATAAAACAAGAAATATAAACAGAATATACAGAACGGTCTCCATGCACCAGATAAAGAAAAAATTACAATATAATGAGGGTAAAATGTGATTTGAACTGGATTACATTTCAGTAATAACCTGACCAACCCTGATTAAATCCAAAGGGCAATGAGTCCATTACTTCTTGACAAGCGTATGCAGCATCCAGGTGCTTCTGGGTAAGATACAGGGTCGGGGGTCCAGGATCCAGTAGCATCCTACCTGCCAGTGTCCCTGTCGGACGGCGCTGAACAGCGGGACGATGCCTCGCCTGTTGGGCTGAGCGACGGCCGCGCCCTGTTCCAGAAGCAGGCGACACACCTCCAGCTTCCCACGGCCGGAGGCAGCAGTCAGAGCTGGACAGATGGAAGAAATCACATCACGTCAATCCCAAAACAGTAGCGGAGATATCAAATCAAAATAAATATTTCCATTGGTGGCATTTGTTGCCTTGTAATGCATGGCAGCGGCCATAGGCTTCTAAGAAGACAAGAAATGTAGCTATATGCAAAATTAATTTACATTTTTTTATTAATTTCATTTTGAATGGAAGTGAATGGAAAATAGTTGATTGAGATGTTACGCTGATGAGTTGTTCTTTCCGATCATCGTAGTTATGAAGGGAAGTCAAACTGTAAATTTGAGAAAGTCCTTTGGGACGTGCGCAAACTCACAGCTAGTCAACCTCATGGAACCTCTCACATCGCCAACAACGTCAAATTGAAGACTGGGTGAAATTGCGGCAACATGTTTTTATGTGGGTTATGCAGCATAAAAGTCAGCTTGCCTTGCAGATCATTACTGTATTGTTACAACATGGCAGTCGTGTTGATATGCCTATTTAGTTTAGAGCATGTTATTTTTATATACCTCAAGGTGAAATGGTCTTAGGTGTGTCCATTGGAAATTCTGGAGCCTTTTGGCTCATGCATGGATTTGTTGGGCGTGTCGGTAGGAGTGTGGTAGTGTGGTCGGGCCCTAAGATAGTCCAGGGACCCAGAATGCCTTAATTCATCCCTTTAATTAATAACTTAATAACATAATAATAATAATAATAATAATTTAATGACAAGAATGTGATTTTAAATGACCGATGTCCTGAAATACGGGTGAAAAGGCAACACATACAACTGCAACACATCGGGTCTTGCACAAACAGCGCAGTAAGGTCAAGTGTGGATGAGTGATTTTCTAAGAACTTTTAATGCTGCAGAAGGGGTAATAACGCTCGCGATGAGGATTCGTAGCCCTTGGATAAAATGACACATTATGCTGCTTGAATGCAGTCACCACAGTGCAATCAGACTAGTCATTTCTAAGCACCCTGGAGCGCTCTCAGCTTCTTCCAGCCGAGTGAGAGTCTGGCAGAGCGAGCCCTGCCCTGTCTGCACTGCCATCAGCACCTGACGCAGCCGCAGCAGCAGCAGCAGCAGCAGCAGCAGCGATGAGCGTCGGACTGGCGGAACAATCTCTCATATCTGAACTGCAGCGTTACCCGTCTCCCGCCGTTGCTCAGATGAAAAACAACCTTTTGGACTAAATAACGAATAAATAAATAAAACTCCCGCTTGAAGGGGAAATGATTTTTCTGAATAGGATGACGATGATGGTGGTGGAGGTAGAGGTGAGGTTCAAAGAACAAACCCGTTCCCTTTTTTTCCTGGTTTCGATTTGTGTGAGTGTACGTGGTTTTTTTTTTATGTGAAAAAAAATAAAAAATAAAAAGAGGCACGGAATCCTGCAACAAAAGGGCATCAGGAGATCAAAAAGCCCTCTTGGATCAAAGGGGGATGGCATCAGTGTATCAACGCAAGCCATGAAATATTCATGATCGTCTGTCATCTGGTATTGAATATGGGGCTTAATCAGTGAAATGTCAACCGAGCCGCGTTCGTACCGGTCTCTCCCCACAGGGTGTCAAAGTTATTGATCTGAGCGCGCTCCACCTCCTCTTCATCCTTCTCCGGCAGGTCCAGCAAGTAGGAGACGATCTGAGGAGGAAAAATGCATGTGTAACAGCACCGCGGCTGGACACAGATAAAGAGACTTCCGATTGTACCGCTTGCTTTTATTGTAAAACAGGCCCACCTCTCCTGAATAATTAAGAATAATCTAGTTTGGCATTTTCCAATCTAAAAAGGTGCAATTACTGAGCACAGACTCCCACAACTCAATTACCCCCAGTGACCAGGAAGCCACTGCCCACCAGACGTTGGTGACGGCACTGGTCTTCAGAGCCTTCACTTACTTTGAGTTGAAGGAGGAAAAGGTTTATTGTAGAGGACAATCGCAGTTAAATAAAAGCTAATCATTCTTAAAGGTAATCTATTAACTCAAATGGTGATTTCAAAGCATTTTGACACATGCTCAGTTCTTTCTCATGTACTCAATGGGTTGAGGTGCATGTTTATTTTTGACATACATATCGTGATGTGTAGAAATTTGTCTTTGTCATGATTACTTTTCTAAACAGTCAAGACAAAAGACAGAAAAAACATCGTTTCAGATTCTTATAAGGATGTCCTACAGATTCAATCATTTCTTTCTTCTATTTCAGAACACACGAGACACCCCACCCACAAACACCAAGGAATCGATAAGCGTGATAGCTTACCAGTCTTGGTGAATTCGCCAATTTACAACATTGCTGCAGATTCTTGAAAAACACAGCCCTGGTCTACACTGTTTAACAATGATGCTAGAGTTCTCGCTGATCAGACCCCCCAACAAAACACACACATATAGTCACTCACTGTCAAATTTGATGCTTTACTACCCCCTGCATTGGCACATTTCAATGGAAAACACTTTGTCATAGTTCAAACAATTGATTCGTTCTAATCTTACATCAATATGATATGCATACTGTCGAGGCTCTGCCTTATTGAGCGGAAGGTCATCAGACAGCTGACTCATCAGAAAGTCTGGCAGTCAGCTGACTGGCAGATGACATTGCCGTGCGTGACAATGAGCTACATATATTGATATTACAATCCGCCCCACCACCACAGATTCACTTAAGTATTAATTTTTTCATACTATGATCTTACAATTACTGCCTTGTGTTTTGTTCGATGTCTAATTCTTGCTTTGACGAAGGTGATCCTGGATGAAATAGGTTGATATAAAGATGCAAAGTACCTCTGTGTAGCCCATGCTGGCTGCAGCGATGAGGGCCTGCTGCACCGCGTGGCTCTTGGTGAAGGCCGCCTGCTGCTGGGTCTGTGGAGACTGCTGCTGCCCTCCCAAGCTCCAGTCGCACTGGATGAGGAACTTCACCACGTCCATGTGGCCCCTCAGCGCCGCATGCACCAGCGCACACTGGCCGTTCCTGTCCAGGTGGTCCACCTGGTTGATGGTCGAAAAAGGAAAAAGGCATTGTTAAAGAGAAAATACTCACAGGTTTCAGGTTTTATACAAATGTCTAAATATTGGTGGAAATGCAGTGGTATCCATGTCACGGCATTAAATTACTTGACATTACATGTCTAAATGCCCAGTACCACACACAAATGCTTGGCACACATACATACAGATCTGAAAATATAGTAATCCAGAGCTCATCCAGCTTTGTCCATCGCTAAATCCAAAATTCAAACACCCACCTTGGCTTTCCTGCGACAGAGAGCGGTCACAATGGCCATGTGTCCTCCCGAGGCGGCGTAGCCCAGCGGCGTGAGGCCGCTCTCGGACAGAGCGTCCACGCATGCTCCAAACTCCAGCAGCAGAGCCACCATGTCCATGTAGCCCAGGTGGGCGTGGACGCACAGGACGGGAGCGTTGTTCAGAACCTCTGTGCGGTAGTTCACGTTGGCGCCACCGAGCATCAGCAGCCTGCTCACCTGGGAGCAAAAAATACATTTTAACACTAGAAGCTAATTACAGAAGTTGTGAAGATGGCAGAAAAATACAGCATTGGGCTGACATTTCTTCATTATGTTACACAATGAACAGTTTTTATTCATCAAGGTTGACGAAGGTTGAAGTACTATTGATATAAGTCACACTGTGAATATATTGGAATTTGAATTCCTCTTTTTTGGTCACACCCAGCGCTTGTACCTTGATGTTGGGAGTGTAGAGGTTTCGGAGAGAAGAAAGTGCTGTTGAAAGACCCTCAGTGCTGTAGGACACCCACAGGCCTTGCAAGATAGATGAGGAAACCCCGACTTTCTTGCTGAGTCCCTGGAAAAAAAGACAGCCGTGTGAATATTCATGACCTTGGAGGGAGATGGCAGGTGTGTGAGTGTGAGAGAAAATGTCTTGTGCTGATATAGAGAGGGAAACCTTGAAGATGTGTGCTTTCAGGATGTGATGTCCCAGCTCGATGGTCTGCTGCCTGTTGAGCTTGTTCTCCTGTCTGGAGAACCAGAACGCCAGCAGGGTGTGTCCGCTCCTGCACAGGAACAAAATATAATGCACAGCCGACTCGTCAACCCAACCCTCCCTGAGTAAATAGGATCACCTTGAAGATCACACACAGCCTTGTGAGCCAAACGAATGAGCCACTGCCCTCATTCTATCCATCCACGGTCTATATCCTGCTTCCCCCCACTCCCTCACCTTGGATCGCAGAGGAACTTGGTCTTTTCTCCTTCCTCCCTCCAGATCAGCCACTCTCTGAAGGACGGATGAACAAACATCCTGGTCCCGTCCCTCCTCTTGACCAGGAAGACCGACAGGTTGTCCACACGCTGCTGGAAGTCTTCCCAGTCCAGAGTGCCCTGCAGACAGTTAGGTTTGATGTGTGTTAAACTCGTCATGTAGCAACTTCAATGTGTGTGTGTGTGTGTGTGTGTATATAGACACCTATACCAATGACTGAATGATCCACCAAATCAGTTCACTTGGGGAAATAAAACAGGTTATCACAGGTAGAATTCCGTGAACAGTATCGGAGGAAAGCCACCTGGAGCCAGAGATAGTCCTGAATACCTGATGAATGGATGGATCAAAAACATCTTAGCTAGTTCCATCTCCAATTTGGCCACCAGGATAGTCTTTTGGTGTTCCCAACTTCAAGATTTTGAAAAACTTCTCAACACAGAAGTTGTAAGTTATTTAAAATGACATTAGTTACATTCCTTTTTTTCTTATCCTATGGCTTTGTACAGATGTTGGTCTAAATCTAAACGCTGTTCCGACAGCAAGGTAAATATTAACAATTGAAAGGTGAAAAATGCTTGTCTATAAATGTTGTTGAATCTAAACAAGGACTTATATTAAGGTAATAAGATCCTCCTGGATAAGGTTAGGTCTCAGATTATCATGACAGCTAGGTGAGACAGCTCATATCGGGGGATTAATAAAGTGTTATCATATCATATCAGAAACAATTGTCTGGCATCAAATCAGATATTTTTTTCATCTTGTTAACCGTCATTCTATTTCTAAATTTCATTTCTATGGTAACGGGAAGAATATCGTGCCTGCGACCACAATATGAGCAAGTATCCCAAATACTGAGGATGTGATCTTACTCACAGATTATGCAACACATTCCATATCGGGCGCTGTGCAGCGCTACGGTTACATCTCCCTCTGGCAGTCACTCAAATACAGCTCGAGGGTGAATCTAAGCGAAAGGTGTTTGTGCCGAGGTTGTGTTTGAGTGGTTGCAACCTTGAAAATTCTCCATGCCTAACATGATCGAAATATGTTCAATTTGGGTTTTGTTTTTTTTTGCCTGGGGAATAAAGAAAATGAGGCACACACTTTATCAAACTGTAAAATAGGAATCAAACAGCTGGATCTCTCCACAAGTCAGTCTCCTCTCCAAGGATTACTTTGACCTTCTCTCTGCGTAATGACTTAATATAAATGAATGAATGTCTAAACAAAAAAAGGAACCCATTCCTGAGCTCAGGGCTCTGGTACAAACAGCACATTCTGGTGACAGTACCTGTAGCGAGCCAGCATTGATGGCCTGATAGATCTGCTCGTCGGTCAGTGGGTGAAGCGAGGCCACGGCCACATTGAGCAGCGGCAGCGCCCGCTCGAAGGACGTCTGGGTGGGGAAGCGCATGTTGCACTGGAGCAGGTAAACCTCTGCCAGATTGACTGGCACCACCTTAAGTTGGGAGTGAGAGAAGTTTCCTTTCAGTTCAGTTCCTCCACAATGTTACAGTAAAAGATCCAGCGCTTCTTTAGCCAGGAGGATGGGAGCATCTTTGTCTGTCGTGTTTATGTAACGCTCAAAGCAACTGTGTCAAACTAAGTACATATTTGTTGTTTGAGCAACTAAAACAGATTATCTGTTCAAATGTTATGAAACTTGTATTGGTGCGATAAAAATATGGGATACAACTACTGCAATACGACTTTCTGAGTGGAGGGAAGCACCATCACAGATCACACCCTCCGGTTAACCAAGAAGATAGAAAAACTGCACGCATACCTTATAGCTGGAGCTCTTTAAGACCAGGTAGCCCTTCTCGATGAGGTCAAAGGTGAGCTTGAGGTACAGGTAGGAGCCCTGGCTGAGGGCCTTCAGGTGGGCGCTAAGTTTGCCAAAGGTGGTGTTGTCCATCTTGCCATTGAGGGAGATGTTGTTCTGGATCTCGGGGCTGCTGTGGATGCGATGCAGGATGTAGCCCTGCAGGTCCTGGTCGATGGCGTCGTTCTCCTCCAGCCCATCCAGGGAGATGCGGTGGAACGGCAGCAGCTTGGTGATCTCCTGGGCGGCAAACAGAACAACCTTTAATTAATCCCATTGTCATATTGACTTTAAGAGCTGCCTAATAAGGATGTTGGATGGCTTAATGAAACGAGTAGCTGTGTGTCTTAACCAAACATCATGAAACGCACAAGAGGTTTGGTTACACGGTGTTGCTAGGAAGCCTCCTAAGAGACTAAGAGACCTTCCAATGCTGATATTTAGCCAATATAGTGCCAAATATTGATGACCAACAGAAATGTTTATCTTGGTTTTTAGGTCTGTAGAGAGGTAAAATTCAACTCAGGAAACAATTTAATTTGAATAAATTAATCATTTTAAATTTTAATAAAAATACATACTGATGTAAATTCAAATTATTTTCTATAACACTATTGTACTAACCAGTAAAAATTCATTTATATCAATAGGAAAACCTCTAGTGGGGAGTCACTGCTTGTACCTGTAACGTGGTTCTGACGGTGACCACCAGTTTGAGCCAGGGGGGAAACTTGTTAATGGTTTTGGAGAGAAACGAGACAATGGTGTCCCCATAGTCCGGTTTGTGGAACTCTGCCTCGTTCAGACCGTCGATGAGGATGATGAGGTCCTCGTCGGAGCTGATCTTCCTCTCTGAGAGAAGAGGAAAAAAGATGGATCAAAATACCCATTTCATCACCATGCGCATGGTACTAATTTCCTAGAAAGTTGTTATTTTTCAGATCTTGAGGAAAGTAAAGGTCGGGAATAATTTCATGGTTAAGTGACAAAACATGTGAGTTAAAAAAAACCAAAATACCAGTGTCTGTGGCAAAGTGAAAAAAATAAAATCTAGAGCTTGTGTCAAAGTGGCATTTAATATCATAATGCACGATGGAGCCGAGTCATAGAACAAACGACACCCTGAAGGTGTGAAACAACATTAGTCATGCGTCACTACATTTCAGTATCAGTTCTGTTTTAAAATGTCTCTTGGCTCGCCGAATACACATAAGCAGCGGCAACTTTCAGTTTGAATGTAATTACCCAGAGATGTGGTATTTTGGCTTTGTTCTTTCTCAACAATCTCAAAATGTTAAGCCGAAATTGGAACTATGACAGCAAACATGATTTGGCGAAAATTTGATTCAAAGCGGCATAAAACACAAAGACAAACACATTCTGTTGAATTTATGTTTGTGATAGACTGAGACTTTGACTCCTACACACATTGGCTTTCAGATTTATTGTCTGATTGTCAGATTTATTCCATTTTCGAGAGGGTTGTATGTATTTTATGCTTGCACCCGTTGTGGGGTTTGATGAGACAAATTGACTTTGCTATTTGACATTTGTGGGAGCCGGAGACCGTGACGATATTTGCAGCCCATATGAGGCAGGGAGTAGCGTGCGTCACCTTTGTAAAGTGCATCCAGGGGTTCGAGGACCCCTCTCCTGAACGAGGCCAAGGGGTCCTGGACGCAGGAGCGCAGGCTGAGCATGCTTTGGAGGTGGGGCTCTCTCAGCAGCTGCTCCCTGTAGGCCACAAGGTGCGGGGAACGGCACAGCAACGCCGCCACATTGTGCACAAACTCCGGCACCAAACAGGTATAGGCATTATCTGCCTGGCAGTAGTGGTACGCCACGACCTGAGGGGGTACAGAGAGAGGCAGAGGGTCTGTCAGGGCGGTGCCTCTTACGTGCACCTCATACACATAACAACTTCAACTATGGAACATGAAAAATAAGACCGCAGATGAAAATCCAGAGGCAATATCACACTACTTCACAGGAGGTCGGCGACGCAATCCTATATTCTATCCTCACAGAAGAGTTTTTCCTAATCCGCACTGCTCCAGCAACTCATTTGGGATTGACTTAACGTCATGGCAGAGGATTGCGGCGTAATGAAACATAATACTTCTCGTTTCGCTGTATGGTTCAAGTCATTAATAATGCATTGCCTCTTGCTGTTGGGAGCATCTGATCCCAGGTCGGCGCATGCGTTAGGCGACAGAGCGCAGGAGTCGAGCGTCAACACCATCAACACAATTCACAGGCAAGTAGTACACACTTCTTTATCCAAAAGTAAATATAAGGGATGTAAGGAATTAGGTATTGTCATGGCAGAAAGATGAGGCTATCAATAAAATGACGGCGGCCCGACCGGGGTGGGGGATGGGTGGCTTTGGAGGTCAGAGAGGGTTTGGTGCAGAGCCAACATCACAGCCTTTGACACTTCTTTGGCAATACAGAAAAATAAGAGGACGTGAAGTTAAGGACATATCCTTATGGCATGCAAATCATTTTTGGTCACAATGGACTTTAAAACAAAAGGGGCGACGGGAGCAAACTCAATTATTAATGCACAGGGCTAACAAGATCTAATAGCGTGGCTGGGAAATGGCTTTCTGCAGGTATAAATATTTCATGAGGCTCCCTGGCAAAGTTGTTTTTTCTTTTTCAAACACATCTGCATAATGCATCAGGCTGGGACCGGGGATACAGATGGCTAAGCAGTGGGGGTGGGGATGGTGGAGGGGGGGCAGGTTGAGGTGGCACGGGAAAAAAGAGGAAAATTGAAAAGGAAAAGTGAAACTCTTTACCATATCATATAGGCTTACACTTCAAACATGTTAAACACGGTCACACGAACCGTGTGACCATGATTATTCCTGAAACGAAATGAGACCCATGCAATCGTTGCGTGGAAACACTTTTCTAAAGAACATATTGTAGGTAATTCTACGGCCTGTGATGTTGCGAATAGGAAAAAAACAGCCATGAAAGCAGTCTTTTAGGCTCACGCTGAATTTTTTTTAAAGATTTTTGGATGAAATGATAATTGACTTCATATTAGTCAAAGCTATCCTTAAAAGCAGAGCACACCGGGTGTTTGTGCTGTACCTGAGATGCCAGCCTCCTCATTGCCTCCTCCTGACGTCGCCTCATCTCGGGGGTCCCTGGACAGCTGCCTCCCCCAAGGGTGCCGTGGGAAGGCTGGGGCTGGGTGAGCGGGAGCCCCTCCCCATCTAAACATAGCACCATAGCACACTCAGCGATAGCTCTAATGTGTCTCATTAAGGCCTGCGGAAAAGTATGTACAAGTACTAAAAATTGATGATTGATATGATTGAAACACAACATGTTGCTTTTGAACCTATGATATGTGTGATGGTAGTGGTGAGGTGGGAGCCAACATTTCTCATTGCCAAATGTTATTGTCCTCTTTTTGTAGGCAACACAAATGTAAGTCTATTAACATTTAATTAAATGACCCTTTCCACCCTGTACAGCTATCTGCAAAGTCAGGCGTTGTTCAAATTAACCAGGGGCAGGGACCTATTTCCTGTTTGGTTGATGATTAGGGCCATAGACCACTATGCACTATAAAAAAAAGTTTTTAAAATGATTACTATTAATGATGAAAGAAAAAAATGTGGCTGATTTTTTGATTTTCATCATTTTGTTGTGTAAATTGTTAAACAAGGTTAAAAATTACATGTTTTTCCAAAACAGGAAAACATATATTAGCTATATCAGATCTAGGAAACACCCAGTGGACCACATGATGGTGACTGGGGGGCTATAATAGGCCTGTGTGCCAGAGGTTCCCCACCCCGGTTCTAAAGCAACATAGTAAATGGAGCAGAAAGTGTCTTTACACCCTAGACACACATAAACAGATATCTCTGTATAAAAATACACAACGGGCGGGCGCCTACGTTTGGGCGAGGCCTGTGGGCTGTCGGAGGCAATCTGCCTCATGCGGGTGCCGTGGCAGCTGAGTGCCACCAGGCGGGAGATGATGGCCGTCTTGCCGAAGCCGATGTTGCCCACCACGACCACGCCGCGATTGGTGCTGGCGTTGGAGCTGTTGAGCTGGACGTCAATCTCCTGGAAGAGCCAGTCGCGCCCGGTGAAGACTGAGTCCATGGTGATGCTGGGCACCTCGAACAGCAGCGGCTTGAGGGCGATGTCTTGAGGCCGATAGGGCGCGAAACGCACTGCTGTGTCAGAGGAGGCAGGAAGTTGGCAATCTGCAGAATATTACGGCTGCCTAGCACGTTTACGTTATCTGCTCTATCATCTCAACGACCAATTTTAGCAATAAATGGTCGTTGAGATGGAGATTATCACAGGCCCAAACATTATTGTATACGTACAGTATATATGATTAAGCTCATGTGCATGTATGCGCATGCATTGCCACAAACCTATACATAAATACACAAACAAAACAACATTCTTGGATTCCCAAGGTGGCCATCGAAAAATGTGCAAATTGTGACATAAATATGTAAAAGTGAGCATGTGGTTGTTGTTTTTTTTAAATGAGTATGCATTTTCAAGGCATTGACATCTCATTTCTCTCACTAGGGGGAGTCATAAATCCAATATCCCAAGGAGGCAAAGCAACTCCAAAGTGGAACATGTGGAACATTAAAAACTAATGAAGCTAAAATGAATCTGCTGCAGACTTATGAGGAAGTGTGAGGATGAAATCGCTGTAAAATTCAGTCTGCTCCTTCTGGGTGTCTTCTCTCGGGTCTTGTTTTTTTTTTTTTTTTTACGCAGAATGAGAGAGGTGTATTGTTTCTCTCCAATGTAGTGCATCAGTTTTAGAGCCGCATCTGGCAATTATGCCCGATTCAGAATGCTTGTTGTCTGTGAATAATCCAACCACTTGGCTTGTGAGTGTTGGGAGTATGCTGACTAAAGACACTTTAATTTGGGGAAACAGCAGCCAACAGTGTTTGGGAGCGGGGAACATTTGCAAGATATAACAGGTCAAATATTTAAAAGAACTTACGTGACTGGGATTGCCAGGCATGGGTGTTATTAGCGGAAGCTGAATACACAAGTGAGAGACGGAGAGAGAACGAAAGAGGGACAGAAAATCAGAGAATAGGGAAGTAGGAAAGAAGAGCAGTGAGGATTGGAATGAATTATAGCAGCAGTATGCAGTAAACCAAAGCATGAAGCAAAGTGCAGCTGAACCAGACGTAGGAAGCAGAAACAGCATTAGTGTGCTGTGATATCTTAAAAAAAACAAAAAAAAACTTGGGGGAACCACTAGACCAGGGTCGATGACGAATTGAAATCCTATGAATTACATTGAACATTTTCTTTAGTCCGTCCAGAAGGGACAAAAGAAATCCGGAAAGGCTTTAACTTTTTCGGACATTGTAATTGGTTCCAGTGCACCAGGCAAGATCAATCAATCCCCAGGAAAGTCATTTAATCCAGTTTAAGTAGTAATTCGATCCCATTTTGGATTCCAGCCTCAACTCTCCCGTCTTCAGTGCATAATAACACAGGCACAATACTCATGTTCAGAGTATACCAGAAGAAATTATCAACCAATTTGACATCACGGGGAAAAAAAAAAGAAAACGTCAAGAAAACCAAATTTTCAGATTTTGACTTCAGTCTTTTACTGGCGCTCACATCCACAAATAGCAACCAGTCAACTGATAGCCAGCGTAGTGCTTAAGAATCCACTCCAACATATCAGTGAGGGGTAGACTGTGAATGGGTGACACATGAGACAAGTTTGGGTGGTGCAGGCACGTAGTCTATGTGTGCTTCTGCACATACTGGCAAATGGAAATCTCAAATGAAAATGTCTGTGTGTTGATACAGCTAAACGTTTTAGCCGTATCATGTAGTTCCTAAATGTTTTATCCAAATGTTTGAGCTACACTTAAAAAGAATAGAATAGTATGATAAAAAAATGAGGGTTGAGTGTGTGTTACACAACAGATGTTGTGCTGCGTTGTGCTGCTCTTGAGGTTAGTGTGCTGATTAAGGACCTACATACAGTAATGAGCTCATATTGCTCCTAACACTCCTGCTTCATGTGCGAAATGCTGGCGTAAGCAGGATTTCTGCCTTACCTGCAAGGCTAATCAGAATATCCGAATAAAAAATGGGATGATTACTGTAGAAAATATATCCTTATTTAGCATATGTGCAATCAGCAGAAAAGGCAGAGAGCCGATATCCGTAGAATTGAGTGAACAGCTACTCTTAGTTCAGTTTGAGTACATGGCAAACGCTGCATTTCATTGCCCGGAGCACAATGCAATGTAATACCTGCTGCAGCCAATATAATAAATGGCATTTCATCCCTACTCCTTGGTCAGATTATTTTAGTGCTTACTCAACAAACAACACACACACACACACAGTTAGAAAGAGACAGAGAGAAAACAAAACTGATGAGCACTTTGGTCACCATTATTCTAAAACTGATAAAAGATTCTAAGCACTGCTAAAACTGAAATAATGCCCCTGTGAAAAAACACTGGTAATGTGATGAGCAAAAAAAATCTCCCATTTTTGGCCTTTACAAGGCTATAAGAGTACAAGGCTATAAGTATGAGCTAAATACTCACAGCCAGGCCCGTATTTTTAAGTGGTGCTAATCCAATTACCTTGGGGGGGAATGATTGCCAACAGTTCCCGCAAAGCTCATTCTCAGTCTCCTTGCGAATTACTAAACATGCCCTACGCTACGCAAACAAATGTCACAAACCATGAAACCGTTTTTCCTGCATTTATTCCTACAACAATAACTGTGCATCTTGCGTGCGAGATTCCAGGGAAACACGGCAGCCATGTTGTGAGCTGGTGAGGATGAGCGTGGGAGGATGTGCGTGGTTCAAAATTTTGTCTTTTGAGTATTTGGTTATTCTCCGTATGTGTGTGCGCATGTCAACGGTCAATGGAGAGAACATCAAAACAGGGAAACGCAAACACTGGTCGCCGTTTCACATGCCGTCCCGGTTGTGTGTCCCAGGAGTGAGGAGAAGCGTCTTAAACCAGCCGCCATCGTAGCTCTGGACATCAGATACATCAAATATCCAACCGGGGAGAGTTTTTGAATAAGGAAGGCATGTTTGTGGAGTAGATCATAACAATGAAGTTACGCAGAAAGTGCTGGCTGTGTCTAAAGATGTGATCGGCTGGGGGACTGTTGAGCTTTAATGATGTCCAGGAACACTGACTCTTCCATTCCATCCTCCTCAGCTAAGGAGTGAGGAGGGGGGGCGGCAGCAGTAGCAGCAGCAGCAGCGGCGTTTTGGGACATAATGTGTCTATGTGTGTGTGTGTTCACATGAGTGTTTGAGCGGAAGCAGTTACACATAACCCTGCAGATAGCCCTCACAGCCCTTCCCCCTCTGGCAAGGTTGAGCAAGGTATCAGCCCTCCACCTTCCCTGCCAGACAGAGAGAGAGAGAGCGACTCAGACGCCTTTTAATTATTCACCAGGTGAAGATGACTCACACTTCTTCAAGGCCTTGAAGACGGAGAGGAGAGCCGGAGAGGTGGGCAAAGGGAATAAAATAAAGGGAAGATGGGACGAAGGAAGGAGAGATGGAGAAGGGCTGGGGGAGTGATGAGAGAAGAGAGGAGGGGAAATAGTTGGGGTGGGGGGTGTGGCCTGGGTTTATCTTGTTCAGTGGAGGGTCTTTCTGTGCCTGACAACTGTGTGTGTGTGTGTGTGCGTGTGTGTGTGTGTGAGAGAGAGAATTTACTTAATTTTAGTCATGTTAGGCCTAAAAAAAGCCTAAAAGGGTCTAATGTGATGCAATGTTTTTATTTCCAGTTCACATGGGTCAATCCATCGATTATCTCTGGGTGATGAAGAGGGAAAAGCTTTTCCTTATTCAGGGTAGAGATTCATGTTAGGCCTCAGGGGGGCAACAACAGACACTACATATGCATTTTGGATATAGGTTCAATACCAGCTTAAAATATAGAACAGAATTAAATTGGAGAATATCCCCATACAAAAATATGACACCAAGAGCGATGGACACAGAGAAGCATGGCAGATGCCTCTAATGGAGAGAAATGGATTAAACATGTGATTCTCATTATGTTCTCATTATCATTCTGCTCTAATGGCCCCAAATGAAACAAGTCAATACAGTTCAGTGAAAGGATTGGACTGGGTAGTTAATCTGTATCGGCTGGTACTTGATGGTCAGGGCCCGGAATCGGTACAGACAGTGAAAATGTGGTATCAGTGCCTCCCTGCACTCAGGTACTGTCAGCCTTAAATGCAGCCTATGTAATCATTCAGTTGCCATTGGAAACCTAATTGGGGGCCTGGATGACACTACAGTACATGTTTTGTGCGCGTGTCTAGAAGCCTCTGTATTTGTTGGGGATGGGGTGGGGTGATGAAATGAACCAAAGAAAGAGAGAGAAGGGGGCAGAAAACCATAGAAACAGAGAAAGAGGAGAAATGTGGAAGAAGGAGAAAAGAAAAGAAGAAGGGAGAAAGAGAAAATGTGCGTATGCTGTGCGTGAATAGAAGAGGTGGGTGGTATCGTTCTGCAGGCAGGCAGGAAGGCAGAAGGTCCATTACTGTCTGAGTCACTCTCCCTCCATAGTGGCACCGCCGCCCCGGACCCTTGCAGCCTTGGCAGCAGCAGCAGCGGCAGCAGTAGCAAAAAGGAGCCGAGACAAAAACGGGAGGAACCAGAGGAGCGGGCGTGTAGTTCAAGCAACACCCAGCCAGCAGCTGCTGCAGAGCTGAGTTGCTACAGTACGTTTAGCAGTATATCTTTGGGCGATCAGTGTGTTTGGTTTTATTCTTTCCCTCTTTGTGCCATTTGAGAGCCACTCTGTCTATATGAGCAAACCCTGCTTATTTATTCACC